>JAGKTI010038301.1:0-10746 GCA_018397915.1 Birgus latro | reverse complement strand
GAGCATATAGAGATTGTCAGGTTTGAAAGGATTGATCTTGCTGGTGAATCTCTTAAGTGTGTGGAAGAGTTTTGTCCTATCATTGTGGTACGTGGTGGCGACCATCATCCGTTCACTTGATGTAGTCCTGCCTACTTCTTCCTTAGCCTTTATCATTCTCTTTCTGAGCCTGCCCTCCTCTCTTCCTATTTCTCCCATCTTTCCTGTCACTTCTTATTGCTTTTCTTTCCTTTACAGGTGGCTTTACATTGAGTGACAAGCCAAATGGTTTCCTGTAAGCCAAGAAACCATTTACAACGCTGGGTGGTAACCATATAACCAAACCATACGTGCTCCCTACGTGTCAACAAGTGGGTTGGTGGAGGGTTAGTGCCCCTCCCTGTAAAACAAATAACTCAGAGTCAAATGGCCACCCCTTGCGGGATTGTGGCGTCTGGCAATAGATAGATAGATAGATAGTCAACACCAAACTACACGAACGCTACACACTACACTTCCTTTTCAAAATTCAACAAAAATAGCATCCAAACACCAAGCCTCAGAGTCCCCAGGGAGGGGAAACCATAAATGCTCCCATCATCTGCCCCTCTCCTGGTAACGACTGTAAGAGCTGCCTGGAACCACTGTCTGACTCTCTCCTTCTCCATTTCTGCAACATTCGTGGCCTTTCCTCTAACTTTCTCTCTGTTGAGCACCACTTCTCCTCCTCTAAACCTCACCTTCTTTTCCTCACCGAGACACAGCTGCCCGAGGCAACTGACAGCAAACACTTTTCTGTATTCTCCTACTTTCTCTATACTCATTTCAAAGCCAAAGGTGGCTGTTGTGTATATGTACGCAACGATCTATCTTGCTCTCATGTTCCTGAACTTGATTCTTCTGAATTGAATTCACTACTCTCTGGCTTCGGCTATCCTGTCATTCTCTGACTAAATATATCTGCGCTGCTTACTTATCTCCTAATTCTACCGATTATAATTCTTTGACTATCTTACTTCTGTGATGGAACACATTCTATCCATTTCTCCTTTCTCTGAAATCTCCATTCTAGGAGATTTCAATGTTCACCACCACCTTTGGCTCTCCTCTCCTTTCACTGATCCACAAGGTGAACAAGCCTACATGAAGAGGTAGTGGTTCTGGGAGGGGATTTAAATGGTCATGTGGGTGAAGCTGCTCAAGGTTATGAAGGAGTCCATGGAGGATGTGCATATGGTGTGAGGAATGCGGAAGGGGAAAGAATACTCGAGTTTGGGGAGGCTATGGACATGATTGTGTGCAACACATATTTTAGAAAAAGAATGAGTCGGTTGATTACGTACAAGTCCGGGGGAAATAGCAGATTGATTTTTTTCTGGTCAGGAGGGTTGATAGGAGGTTAGTGAGGGATGTTAAAGTCATAGGAAGTGAGGAGTGTGTGCAGAAGCACAAACTGTTGATTTGTGACATGGTGCTTAAGGAACGAGTGATGAGAAGGGGGACACATGTACCTAGGAGGAAAATATGGAAGCTGGGAAACCAATCAGTAAGGGATGCCTTTTATAGTGAGATGAGGAGAGTGGTGGCTGAACAGGGAGCCGTAGACAGAGGCATTAATGAGCAGTATAGAGCTCTTAAAAACAACATCTTGAGAGTTACTGATGCAATATGCAGTTGGACACGAGGCCCACCAAGACATAAAGTAACTTGGTGGTGGGATGAGGGTGTAGAAGCCGCAGTTAAGGAGAAAAGAAGGCTTTTCCGGGAATGGAAGAAGGGTGGTAACAGGGAGGAGTACTTGGCTGCCAAGCGCAAGGCTGGAAGAGAGGTATGCAGGGCGAAGCCTGAGTCACAGAGACTTTTACTTCTATCTATCTATCTATTGCCAGACGCCTCAATCCCGAACGGGGTGGCCACAAACAAATCGCCTCCATGTCACTCTGTCCCCTGCCATTTCACTACCACGCTCCCAACTCACACCCCCCTCTCTTATATACCTCTCCACTCCACTTTTACTTGATAATCTAAATCATGGAGGAAGGAAAAATACGATTTTGGGGGTGGCAGGTCGGGTGAGGGGGGGGTGGTCAGGATGTTGTGCGTGAGCAGTGTGTGAGCAGTGATGGGGAAGGAGTGGTGGTGAGCAGTGGGGATGTTGAGGATGCGTGGAGAGAGCGTTGTGGCCGGTTGTTGAACGAGTTTGGCTGGGATGGGGAAGGTTTGGAGCCAGCGGATCCAGTGTTTGGCCCTTGGCCTTTGGTTGGCACTGCTGCTGTGGGTGGGGCGGTGGGCGGGGTGCGGGTGGGGAGGGCGGCGGGTGTGTCTGGGTTGGCTGCCAAGGTGTTGGGGGCCTTGGGAGATGCTTGGGTGAGGTTGGTCACTGACCTGATAAATATGATTATATATGAGTGTGTTGTCCCAGATGATTGGCTGAAGAGTGTAATTGTAAATGTGTACAGAGGGAAGGGTGATGCCCAGGAAAGGGGAAATTACAGAGATATAAAGCTCTTAGACCAGATAATGAAAGTAATGGAGAGAGTTCTAGAAGGTATGATTAGAGAAAGAGTGAATATCAATGAGATGCAGTTTGGGTTTATGCCAGGCAGGAGGACCACTGATGCCATATTCATTGTTCGACAGTTTCAGGAAAAATATATTGGCAAGAAAAGGGAATTGTATTTTGTTTTTGTTGATTTGGAAAAGGCCTTTGACAGAGTCCCTAGAGAGGTGATGAAGTGGGCAATGAGAAAGCTAGGGTTGGAAGAGTGGCTGGTTAGGGTGGTTATGGCCATGTACGTGGATGCTCGCACCCAGATAAGAGTGAATGGAGTTTTGAATAATGAGTTTTCTGTGAATGCTGGTGTGCATCACGAGTCAGTTTTGAGTCCATTGTTGTTTATCATGGTACTTGAAGCCCTCTCATGTGACTTCAGACACGGACTCCCGTGGGAGATGTTGTATGCTGATGATTTGGTGTTGATTGCAGAGAATGAAAAGGAGGCAGAGAAAAGAGGAGAGATGGTATGAGGCACAAGGGTTTAAGGGTAAATGCAGATAAAACAAAAGTGATGATATCTAGGGTTGGTGGCAATACAATCAGAGGAGAGGGAGAGCGGCCATGTGCAGTTTGCCACAAAGGTGTGGGAAGTAGTTCCATCTTGTGTAGTGTTTGTGATAAATGGGTGCACAAGAGATGTAGTGGTATTAGAGGTAGACTGTGAGATAATGCTGATTTTATGTGTGCGGCGAGTTGGGGAGAGCAGGTGGAGATTGTTAGGCACGAAAGGACTGAACCTGCTGGTGAGTCTCTTGAGTGTGTGGAGGAGTTTTGTTATTTGGGAGACATGTTATGTGCCGGAGGTGGGGCTGGAGTTAGCTCGGTTGCTAGGGTGAGAAGTGGTTGGATGAAGTTCAGGGAGCTGTTGCCTCTCCTGACATTGAGAGGACTCTCATTACGTGCTAAGGGGTCTTTGTATGAGGCTTGTGTTAGGAGTGTGATGCTGTATGGTAGTGAGACCTGGGCAGTAACGGAAGAGGATATTCGCAGGTTTAAACGTACAGAAATGACAATGATTAGCTGGATGTGCAGGCGTCCCTGTGTGCAAGGCCTGGGGGGGCTGGGTTTACGATAGAAGAGTTGAGAGGTAGGATGGGACTGGAATGTATTGGTGTTGTGATGAGGAGAGGTAGGCTGAGGTGGTTTGGACGTGTGGAGAGGATGGAGGATGATAATTGGGTACAGAGGGTGAGAAGTGTTAATATTGGGGGAGGGGTTGCGAGGGGTAGACTGAGAAAGACATGGGGCAAGGTCATTTAGTGTGACTTAAGGGTTAAGGGACTGAACAGGGAGGCTGCCAAAGATCGAGCAGCATGGACAGCCGCCATTAGGCGATCAAGGCCGACACATGCATGCATGTTGGAACCTTCAAAAACGAAAACGAAAATGAATGACCCAGGGTAGCTTGTACATCACCCTACCCGTATCCCTGACCGACTAGAAGAGAGTTCCAACGTACTTGACCTCTTCCTAACAACTAATCCTTCTGCTTACACTGTTAAACTTTTCTCTCTGTTGGGCTCCTCCGATCATACCTTATTACATGTACCTTAACCCGTCCTATCGCTCTGGTACGGCCTGTGGCCCCTCCAAAGAAACCTGTTTGTGGTACTTTGGAGCTGTGGATTGGGAGGCCCTCAGGCAGTACTTCTTTGATTTTCCTTGGAATGATTATTGCTTCCATGGCCAGCAGCCATCTGAGTGTGCCTTGAGCATTACAGAGGTTATTCTCTCGGGCATGGAAGTGAGGCATGGACCTTGTTAGCGGGTAACAAGTCAAGAATGACAGCAGTGGAAATGAGTTACTTAAGAGGAGCATGTGGAGTGACATGGAGGGACAGGTTGACGAATGAAGAAGTGAAGGAACTTTGTGGGGTGAATGTGGATGTGGTTGAGAAGATTAGGAGAAATACACTGAGGTGGTCTGGACATGTAGAGAGAATGGAGAATGAATGACTGAGTAAGAGGGTGTATGTAGGTGGGGTGGAGGGAAGAAGAGGGAGGGGAGAACTGAGGATGAGGTGGAAGGATGGAATCGAGAGGTATATGAGGGAGGGAGGAGTGAGCTGGGGGGAGGGTAGACAAATGGTGGGTGACAGAGCGACTTGGAAACGTTTTGTCTGCGGCCACCCTTTGCGGGATTAGGGCGTCGGGCTATAGATAGATGGATGGATGGAAGCATACATCCCCTTCTCTATCCTTTGACTAATGCAAGAAAGCCTTGGTTTAATAATGCTGTCCACAACAAGGTGAGGGCCTATAAAAGGTACTGGAGCCAACCCACCCCTGAATCACATCTTTTTTATATTTCTGCCCGGAATCGTGGTGTCTGTTCTTCGCTCTGCTAAAAATAATTTCATCCGTGCTAAATGCTCTCAACTCCCCAACTCAAATTCTTCTCGCTCCATCTGGCACCTTGCCATAAACCTTTCTAAAAAGTTTACCTCATCCTTCCCTCCTCTTTTCTACTCTGATGGCTCTGTAGCTATTTCTTCTACTGATAAAGCAGATCTCTTTGCTCAGACTTTCTCCTCCAATTCCACCTTAGACGATTCCGGTGCTGTTCCTCCATCTCTTCCCACCTCTGACTTCCTCATGGCTGACATTAAAATTTCTTCAGCTGATGTATTTTCTGCCATCACTGGCCTCAATACTAACAAGGCATATAGGCCTGATAGAATCCCTCCTTTTGTCCTCGAGAACTGTGCTTCTGTGCTTACACCCTGTCTAGGTAAACTCTTTCGCTTTTGTCTATCAACTTGTACCTTTCCTTCTTGCTGGAAGTTTGCTCTCATTCAGCCAGTCCCTAAGAAGGGTGACCATTCCCAACCCTCTAACTATCGTCCAATTGCTTTAACATCCTGTGCCTCAAAAGTTTTCGAGTCAATTCTTAACAGAGAAATTTTTAAAGCATCTTTCAGGTCACAACCTTCTTTCTGATCGTCAGTATGGTTTCAGTTAGGGATGCTCCACTGGTGATCTTCTCACCTACCTTTCAGACTCCTGTTCATCCTCCTTTCGGGACTTTGGCAAAACCAATGCCATTGCACTTGGCATCTCAAAGGCTTTTGATCGAGTCTGGCATAAATCTCTAATTTCCAAACTGCCCTCTTACGGTTTCTATCCTTCTATCTGTGCTATCTCTAGCTTCCTTTTTGGTCGTTCTGCAGCCGCTGTTGTAGACGGCCATCATTCTTCTCTTAGATCTATCAACAGAGGTGTTCCTGTCCTATCACCAACTCTCTTTCTTTTATTCATCAATGACGTTCTAAGCTGTACATTTAACCCTATCCACTCATACGGTGACGATTCCACCCTTCACCTTTCCATTCGGTTCCTGCAACGTCCATCTTAGCAGTTACTTCAACAAACAAGGGACGAGGCTATGGCACACCTAATGTCCTCTTATCTCTGATTGGGGCAAAAACAATCTTATTGTTTTTAATGCACCAAAGACTCGACACAGTTCTTACACCTATCAACCCGACAAAATCTTCCACAGGATCACCCACTAATGTTTAATAATGTCAAGCTCAGTCCAGCATCATCCATGAACATGCTTGGGGTTTCATTCACTCAGGATTTATCTTGGAAAGAACATATTACATCTCTTGTGAAATCTGCTTCCAAGAGATTAGGTGTGCTAAGTCGACTCCAAACTTTCTTTATCCCTCCACAGTTGTTGATTTTGTACACGGATTTTATTTGCCCCAGTATGGAGTACAACTATCATGTGTGGGGAGGCTCCCCACATACAGGTCTTCTCAATAGGCTGGAGTCAAAGGATTTTCATCTCATTAACTCTCCTCCTCTTACTGATTCCCTTCAACCTGTCTCTTCGCCGCACTGTCGCATCTTTATCTTTTTTCTATCGCTACTTCAACGGTCACCATTCCACTGAGCTGTCTGCTTGCATCCCTCCACCTCTACAACAGGCACGTAGCACCCGTCTAGCAACAAACTCTCAACCCTTTTCTGTCCAACTCTCTAATGAAAGAGTTAACTGTTACTCCCAGCCCTTCATTTATGCAACTGGTCAACTCTGGAACCATCTTCCACTGTCAGCATTTCCTACTTCCTATGATCTCCAGTCTTTCAAACGCAGTGAGTCCAGGCATCTCGAAATGAACAGATTTTGAATTAGGCTCTCTTTCATGTTGTTTTTGTTTTTTCTTGGAAGGAACAGTATGCAGGCCCATGGCCTTTGGTTCCTCCTTCCTTGCATTACAAAAAAAAAAAAAAGTTAGAGGGTTGGGAATGGTCACACTTCTTTGGGACTGGCTGAATGAGTGCAAACTTCCATCAAGACGGGAAGTTACAAGTTGAAAGACAAAGGTGAAAGAGTTTACATAAGCAGGGTGTAAGCACAGAAGCACAGATCTTGAGGACAAGAGGAGGGACTCTATCAGGCCCATATGCCTTGTTAGTATTGAGGCCAGTGATGGCAGAAAATACATCAGCTGAAGAAATTTTAATATAAGCCATGAGGAAGTCAAATGGGGGAAGTGATGGAGGAACAGCACTGGAATTGTCTAAGGTGGAATCGGAGAAGAAAGTCTGAGCAAAGAGATCTGCTTATCAGTAGAAGAAATAGCTACAGAGCCATCAGAGTAGGAAAGAGGAGGGAAGGGTGATAAGGTAAAGTTGTTAGAGAGGTTTTTGGCAAGGTGCCAGAAAGTGCAGGATGAATTTGAGTTGGAGAGCTGAGATCATTTAGTACAGATGACTTTTTTTTTGGCATAGCAAAGAACAGACTTAGCATGATTCCAGGCAGAAACATAAAAAAGATGTGATTCAAGGGTGGCTCCTGTACCTTTTATAGGCCCTCTCCTTATTGGGGACAGCATTAGAACATGCGTGATTAAATCAGGGCTTTCTTGCATTTGTCAAAGGATATGAGAAATGAATGTATGCTTCCATGCCCGAGAGAATAATGCGCAAAGCACACTCAGATGGCTTCCAGCCATGGAAGTAATAATCATCCCAGGGAAAATCAAAGAAGCACTGCCTGAGGGCCTCCCATTCCGCAGCTCCAAAGTGTCACAGATGACGTTTCTTTGGAGGGTCCATGGGCCGTACCGGAGCAACAGGACAGGTTAAGGTAATAAGGTTATGATCGGTGGAGCCCAACGGAGAGGAAAGATTAACAGTGTAAGCAGAAGGATTAGTTGTAAGGAAGAGGTCAAGTATGTTGGAGCTCTCTATAAGGCAGTCAGGGATATGGTAGGGTGCTGTACAAGCAGCCCTAGGTCATTAAGGGTGAAAAAGATGTAGGATTGTTCACCAGGTGGATCAGTGAAAGGAGAGGAGAGCCAAAGGTGGTGGTGAACATTGAAACCTCACAGAACGGAGATTTCAGAGAAAGGAGAAATGGATAGAATGTGTTCCATCATAGAAGTAAGATAGTCAAAGAATTTTTGAGAGTCAGTAAAAGATAAGTAAACAGCACAGATATATTTCGTCAGAGAATGAAAGGACAGCTGAAGCCAGAGAGTAGAGAAATCAGAAGAATCAAGTTCAGGAACACGAGAGCACGATAAGTCGTTGCGTACATGGACACAACAGACACATTTGGCTTTGAAATGAGTATAGAGAAAGTAGGAGGATACAGAAAAGGGTTTGCTGTCAGTTGCCTCAGACAGCTAAGTCTCAGTTAAGAACAGAAGGTGAGGCTTGCAGGAGGAGAAGTGGTGTTCAACAGAGAGAAAGTTAGAGGAAAGGCTGCGAATTTTGCAGATGTGAAGAAATGGGTCAAACAGTGATTCCAGGCATGTTGAGTCATCACCGGGAGAGGGGCGGATGGTGGGGGCATTTATGGTTCCCCCCCGAGACTCCGAGGCATGGTTATAGTATGCCATTTTTCATTAAATTCTGAAAAGGTGGTGTAGTGTGTACTGTGCATGTAGACTGAGGTTGACAGTTTGAGCAACTTGTATTGGAGAGTATGCTGGGCTACTCTCTGTGTAACTGAAACACTGAAAAAGTTCAGCAAAGGGGGATGGTTATGAACTAGTCCCGAGGGCTGATGAAACGGGAGCTCCAGCTCTCCCTGTCATCAGCCTTCCATCCACCATCCATTCCATCCATTGTGCAATATGGTGTCTAGAATGATTCACATTTGAAGTTATAATTTAAGAAAGTCATTTTGAAGAAGAGAACGTTGATAAATTATATATAGTATTGTAGTACTGCTTTATATATACTGTATTAAACAATGGTAGATATACATTATTTCTACTTATTTCGAAAGAACAAAGGACTCTTGGTACCTGTGCCATATTTAACATCTGCTATTTGTATGATCTTCCTCCATCACAACACTGGTCCTGCTGCTAACTCCTTCAATTCAGTGAGGTACTTTTAATTTTATTCTTGCTATTTCCATATGATTTCATTCAATACAGATGAGGCTTTTCCAATGTGTGGGGTTATATATATCCCTAATCAAAACTTTCATTACTATAAATCCTTCTGGAGCTGATTATAATCGCCTTGATGGTGAACGAGCAAAACTGAAAATGTATCATCAGACTGAAAGACTTAATGGTTAAGACAGAGCTGTAGTTCTCTGGATGAATGAAGTATGGTCTGATAACCAATACTACAGGTACTTAACAAACATCAAAGTGTGTGGCTTCATTAAAGCTAAGAAACAAAAAAACAATTCAGTCCATAACCATATCACACATGGGTGTTTGAGAACATGTCTATCAATGTCTATGCCCTTCATTATCCTACACTCATTGCTCACAGTTTCAAATGGGGTGGAGGTATCATACTTAGAAGCCTGCTTTATCACCAATGCAAACATTTACAAATACACAATAAAGTAAAAATACCCAGTTCATACCACTTTAAAAATCCATCTTGATTCTCACAACCTGAGTTCCCTCACTCCTTACTTAATTTACAGTCAACTTCTTGTTATCCTCTCCAACAAGGAGAGTATGCTTTCATCCGTTTGTTTGTTTCTTAGTTTGTCTGTCTGTTAGCAGGATTGCTCAAAACTAAGAGATTTGGACCAAATTTGGCAGGTAGACAGCCCATGTCCCAGGGAACAATTGATTAACTTTTGGGACCGATCCAGATCGTATTACAGATTCTGGATCAGGAAAACACTTTGCGAAATCCTAATCGTGTCTCTCTGTTGGCAGGATTACAGTAATGTCTCAAAAACTAAAAGAGAGATTTGGGCCAAATTTGGTGGGTAGATAGCCCATGTCCCAGGGAACAATCAATTAACCTTTGGGACTGATCCAGATCATATTATAGATTCTGGATCCGGAAAACACTTTTCGCGAAACCCTAATCAATGATGAGAAAACCTAACTCATTATGAAGAGTGGTTTGGAAATTATGCTGCTCTTGTCAGAGAGAAGCACTCCACTGAGTGCCCCTCTAGTTGCTGTTGTGACCACAGTTCATCTGAAAATGATCCAGGTAGACTGCAGACTGAAGCTATCCTTCTGCATTTTACCATTCTCCATTCAGAGGATTGAAAGATGAAGGACATTTGTATGATCATGCAATGAAGCCACTCAGTTATATCAGTGCCACCACGCAAAAGCATCCTTCTCCAGCACATACACCCGATATTATTAAAAAAAAAAAAATCCTTAATTATTCTAATTTGATACAAATGCCAATTCATTTATATAATAGTACTAACACTGACTTTGAGCATTATGAAAAACATTTATACATAATAATATACACAAAAAAAAAATTAAATTCAGCTACACTATTTACAACTGTGCTGTGTACAAACCCTGTTTCCACATAAAACTAAACTGCCAGAAAACACATAATGAAAACTAGATTACTTTTAAGAAGTACAAACAAAATTTAGAGCAAATGATCTGAATATTCTCAGTAAATATATTACAGTATGGTATATAAAAAAGATCCAATAATACTACCATATTCTTCCACCATCAGTAATAAAATGATATAAAAGTATTTCAGCTTTTAAAAGCCATCTTTTTTAAACAAAAAAGGAAATGAAATTTGACAACACTTCAAACTAGCTTCACCCAGCATTGCCACCAGAACATGACAATGAAGTTCAATTTATAATTCTTTATATTTCAGTAGTCTGTAGTGATTGGATAATCAAATCATGTGAAGTAATCATCTCACACCAAAACCATCTATAATGAGGCCAAAAGGGTGGGGAGAGAGAGAGAGAGAGAGAGAGAGAGAGAGAGAGA
>JAGKTI010038300.1:0-10746 GCA_018397915.1 Birgus latro | reverse complement strand
TGTTGTGATGAGGAGAGGTAGGCTGAGGTGGTTTGGACATGTGGAGAGGATGAGGGATGATAATTGGGTGCAGAGGGTGAGAAGTGTTAATATTGGGGGAGGGGTTGGGAGGGGTAGACTGAGAAAGACATGGGACGAGGTCATGAAATGTGACTTAAGGGTTAAGGGACTTAATAGGGAGGCTGCCAGAGATCGAGCAGCGTGGAGAGCCGCCATTAGGTGACCAAGGCCGACACATGCAAGCATGTTGGAGCCTTCAAAAACGAAAACGAAGGAAGAAGGAACCAAAGGCTACAGGCCTGCATACTGTTCCTTCCAAGAAAAAGCAAAAACAGTACAAAAGAGAGCGAAATTCAAGATCCGTTCAATTCGAGATGCCTGGAGACACTGCGTTTGAAAACCTGGAGATCATAGTATGTAGGAAATACAGACATAGGAAGACAGTTCCAGAGTTGACCAGTTGCATAAATGAAGGACTGGGAGTAACAGTTAACTCTTGCTTTAGAGAGCTGGACAGAAAAGGGATGAGAGTTTGTTGCTAGACGGGTACTACGTGCCCATCGTAGAGGTGGAGGGATGCAAGCAGACAGTTCAGAGGAACAGTGACCATTGAAATAGCGATAGAAGAGAGATAAAGATGCAACAGTGCGGCGAAGAGACAAAGGTTGAAGGGAATCAGTAAGAGGAGGAGAGTTAATGAGACGAAAAACCTTTGACTCCACCCTATTGAGAAGAGCTGCATGTGGGGAGCCTCCCCATACATGAGAGTTGTACTCCATACACAGGCGAATAAAACCCGTGTACAAGGTCAACAACTGTGCAGGGGTAAAGAAAGTTTGGAATCGGCTTAGCACACCTAATCTCTTGGAAGCAGATTTCACAAGAGATGTAATATGTTCTTTCCAAGACAAATCCCGAGAGAATGAAACCCCAAGTATGTTCAGGGATGATGCAGGACATAACTGTTCATTATTAAACATTAGTGGGTAATCCTGAGGAAGATTTTGTCGGGTTGATAAGTGTAAGAACTGAGTTTTTGATGCATTAAAAATAACAAGATTATTTTTACCCCAATCAGAGATATGAGCCAAATCAGACATTAGGTGTGCCATAGCCTCATCCCTTTTTTGTTGAAGTAACTGCTGAGATGGACGTTGTAGGAACCGAATGGAAAGGTGAAGGGTGGAATCATCAGCATATGAGTGGATAGGGTTAGATGTACAGCTTAGAAGATCATTGATGAATAAAAGGAAGAAAGTAGGTGATAGGACAGAGCCCTGAGGAACGATGGCCGTGTACAACAGCGGCTATAGAACGACCAGAAAGGAAGCTAGAGATAAAGGCACAGATAGAAGGATAGAAACCGTAAGAGGGCAGTTTGGAAATTAAAGATTTATGCCAGACTCGATCGAAAGCCTTTGAGATGTCAAGTGCAATGACAAAGCTTTTGCCAAAGTTCCGAAAGAAGGATGACCAAGAGTCTGAAAGGTAGGTGAGAAGATCGCCAGTGGAGCGTCCCTGACGGAACCCAGACTGACGATCAGAAAGAAGGTTGTGACAGGAAAGATGCTTTAAAATTTTTCTGTTAAGAATTGACTCGAAAACTTTTGATACACAGGATGTTAAGGCAATTGGACGATAGTTAGAGGGTTGGGAATGGTCACCCTTCTTTGGGACTGGCTGAATGAGAGCAAACTTCCAGCAAGAAAGAAAGATAGCGTTTACCTAGGCAGGGTGTAAGCACAGAAACACAGTTTTTGAGGACAACAGGAGGGACTCCATCAGGACCATATGCCTTTTTAGTATTGAGGCCAGTGATGGCAGAAAACACATCAGCTGAAGAAATTTTAATGTCAGTCAAGAGGAAGTCAGAGGGGGGAAGTGATGGAGGAATAGCACCGGAATCGTCTAAGGTGGAATTGGAGGAGAAAGTCTGAGCAAAGAGATTTGCTTTATCAGTAGAAGAAATAGCTACAGAGCCATCAGAGTAGAAAAGAGGAGGGAAGGATGATGAGGTAAAGTTGTTAGAAAGGTTTTTGGCAAGGTGCCAGAAGGAGTGAGAAGAATTCGAGTTGGAGAGTTGGGAACATTTAGCACGGATGAAATTGTTTTTAGCAGAGCGAAGAGCAGACTTAGCACGATTCCGGGCAGAAATATATAAAAGGTTTGATTCAGGGGTGGGTTGGCTCCTGTACCTCTTATAGGCCCTCTCCTTGTTGCGGACAGCATTAGAACAAGCGTGAATAAACCAAGGCTTTCTTGCAATAGTCAGAGGATATGAGATAGGAATGTATGCTTCCATGCCCGAGAGAATAACCTCCATAACGCGCAAGGCACACTCAGATGACTCCCGGCCAAGGAAGCAATAATCGTTCCATGGAAAATCAAAGAAGTACTGCCTGAGGGCCTCCCAATCTGCAGCTCCAATGTGCCACAGGTGGCGTTTCTTTGGAGGGTCCACAGGCCGTACTGGAGCGATTGGACATGTTAAGGTAATAAGATTATGATCGGAGGAGCCCAACGGAGAGAAAAGATGAACAGTGTAAGCAGAAGGATTAGTTGTTAGGAAAAGGTCAAGTATGTTGGAACTCTCTCCAAGGCGGTCAGGGATACGGGTAGGGTGCTGTACAAGCTGCTCTAGGTCATTAAGGATAGAAAAGATGTAGGCTTGTTCACCAGGTGGATCAGTGAAAGGAGAGGAGAGCCAAAGGTGGTGGTGAACATTGAAATCTCCTAGAATGGAGATTTCAGAGAAAGGAGAAATGGATAGAACGTGTTCCATCATAGAAGTAAGATAGTCGAAGAATTTTTGATAGTCAGTAGAATTAGGAGATAAGTAAACAGCACAGATATATTTAGTCAGAGAATCACAGGAAAGCCGAAGCCACAGAGTAGAGAATTCAGAAGAATCAAGTTCAGGAAAACGAGAGCAAGATAGATCGTTGCGTATATATGCGCAACGGCCACCTTTGGCTTTGAAACGAGAATAGAGAAAGTAGGAGGATACAGAAAAGGGTTTGCTGTCAGTTGCCTCAGACAGCTGAGTCTCAGTGAGAAAGAGAAGGTGAGATTTAGAGGAGAAGAGGTGGTGCTCGACAGCGTGAAAGTTAGAGGAAAGGCCGCGAATGTTGCAGAAATGAAGAAGGAGTGAGTCAGAAAGTGGTTCCAGGCAGCTCTTTGAGTCGTCACCGGGAGAGGGGCGGATGGTGGGGGCATTTGTGGTCCCCCCCCCCCTGGGGACTCTGAGGCATTTCGAAGAAATTTTGAAAAGGAAGTGTAGTGTGTAGCGTGTATGTAGTTTGGTGTTGACAGTAAGAGAAACTTGTATTGGAGAGCATGCTGGTCTACTCTCTGTGTAACTGAGACACTGAAAAAGTTCAGCAAAGGAGGATGGTCAGGAACAAGTCCTGAGGGCTGATGAAACGGGAGCTCCAGCTCTCCCTGTCATCAGCTTTCCATCCTTCTTGGGAGTACTGCCAAGCTCGACTGGTGCTACAGTCTCCTCACCCTGGGTTGACTTCTGAAATTCTGAAAGCCTCAGGAGATATAGGAGTGAGGTTAGTCACTGACCCAATAAAAACAATTATATATGAGTATGCTGTCCCAGATCATTGGCTGAAGTGTGTAATTGTAAATGTGTACAAGGGGAAGGGTGATGCCCTGGAAAGAGGAAATTATAGAGGTATAAAGTTTTTAGACCGGAAAATGAAGGTAATGGAGAGAGTTCTAGAAGGTATGGTTAGAGAAAGAGTGAATATTGATGAGATATAGTTTGGGTTTATGCCAGGCAAAAAGACCGCTGGTGCCATATTCATTGTTCGACAGCTTCAGAAAAAATATGTAGGAGAGAAAAGGAAATTGTACTTTGTTTTTATTGATTTAGAGACAGCCTTTGACAGAGTCCCTAGAAAGGCGGTAAGGTGGACAATGAGAAAGCTTGGGATCGAGAAGTGGCTGGTTAGGGTGGTTATGGCCATGTATGTGCGAGCACCCAGGCAGGGGTTAATGGAGATTTACAGTATGTGCTGAGTTTTCTGTAAACGTTGGTGTGCACCACGGGTCAGTCTCAAGCCCCATGTTTATCATTGTACTTGAAGCCCTCTCACGTGACTTTAGAAATGGACATCCGTGAGAGATGTATCGTTTCGTTTTGTTTCATTTTTGAAAGCTCCAACATGCTTGCATGCGTCGGCCTTGGTCGCCTAATGGCGGCTCTCCATGCTGCTTGATCTCTGGCAGCCTCCCTGTTCAGTCCCTTAACCCTGAGGTCACACTTAATGACCTCGTCCCATGCCTTTCTCGGTCTACCCCTCACAACCCCTCCTCCAATATTAACATTTCTCACCTTCTGTACCCATTTATCATCCCCAATCCTCTCCACATGCCCAAACCATCTCAATCTACCTCTCCTCATCACAACACCAATACACTCCAGTCCCATCCTACCTTTCGACTCTTCGATCGTAAATACAGCCCTCCTGAGGCCTTGCAAGCAGGGACGCACTGCACATCCACCTATTCATTGTCATTTCTGTACGTTTGAGCCTGCGAATATCCTCTTCCTTTACTGCCTAGGTCTCACTACCATACAGCACCACACTCCTAACACATGCTGCGTACAAAGACCCCTTAGCACATAGGGAGAGTCTTCTCAATGTCAGGAGAGGCAACAGCTTCCTGAACTTCTTCCAACCACTTCTCACCCTAGCAACCGAGCTAGCTCCAGCCCCACCTCCAGCACATAACATGTCTCCCAAATAATAAAACTCTTCCACACACTCAAGAGACTCACCAACAAGTTCAATCCTTTCACACCTAACAATCTCCACCTGTTCATAACATGTCTCCCAAATAACAAAACTCTTCCACACACACAAGAGACTCCCCAGCAAGTTCAATCCTTTCATGCCTAGCAATCTCCACCTGCTCTCTCTGACATGCCACACACATAAAATCAGCTTTATCTTGCAGTCTACCTCCAATACCACTACATCTTTTCTGCACCCGTTTATCACAAACACTGCACAAGGTAGAATTACTTCCCACACCTTTGTGGCAAATTTCACATGGCCACTCCCCCTTTTCTTTGTACTGCCACCAACCCTAGATTTCATCACTTGTTTTATCTGCATTTACCCTTAAGCCCTTGTGCACTTCCTAAATATTTTCTCTGCCTCCCTTTCATTCTCAGAAATCATCACCAAATCATCAGCATACAACATCTCCCATGGGAGTCCATCTCTGAAGTCATGTGAGAGGGCTTCAAGTACCATGATAAACAACAAGTGACTCAAAACTGACCCCTGATGCACACCAACATTCACGGAAAACTCATCACTCAAATCTCCATTCATTCTTGCCTGGGTGCAAGCACCCACATAACTGGCCGTAACCACCCTAACCAGCCACTCTTCCAACCCTAGCTTTCTCATTGCCCACTTCACCACCTCTCTAGGGACTCTGTCAAAGGCCTTTTCCAAATCAACAAAAACAAAATACAATTCCCTTTTCTTTCCAATATATTTTTTTCTGAAGCTGTCGAACAATGAATATGGCATCAGTGGTCCCCTTGCCTGGCGTAAACCCAAACTGCATCTCATCAATATTCACTCTTTCCCTAATCATACCTTCTAGAACTCTTTCCATTACTTTCATTATCTGGTCTAAGAGCTTTATACCTCTATAATTCCTCTTTCCAGGCATCACCCTTCCCTTTGTACACATTTGCAATTACACTCTTCAGCCAATCATCTGGGACAACACACTCATATATAATCACATTTATCAGGTCAGCAACCAATCCCATCCCAACATCTGATTTGGTGTTGGTTGCAAAGAACGAAAAGAGGCGGAGGAAAGATATAGGAAGTGATGAAATGGTATGGGCCACAAGGCCTTAACTCATACACATTCCAATGACAGGCTGGGCCATCGTTCGTTTGTCAACCTCTGACGTCAGTATGACGACTTTACCTGTCATTCGATGTAATCTCTAAAGAAGTATTTAGGGAGTCATCATTTTTGTTGGATGACGGGCAAAAGTGGGCGGAGCTAAGCCTGCCACAGCTGGAATGTGCGTGCTCTCTTGGTTAGTCGGCTCAGTGTTGTATGAGGGCCCTCACAGGTAGGACGTTCACCTCTTGACCTCCTGCCGAACACTTGTGCTCCGTTCTCTTTCGTAATGTACGGTGTTATTATTGAAGAAAATACGACAAATGATGCATTATTGGAAAGGAAATGATGATGCATTATTGGAAAGGAAATTTATTCTGCTATGTATTGAAGCATCATCATCATTCATCATCATCCAGGCCTCCTTTCCAGTCCTCAGGCAGGGTGAGGAGTAGCAATGCCCAGACAGCCCAAATTTGCCCAGTCCAATGGGCCAATCTTCCATTCACTCATCATTCAAGCCCCCAGAATCTTGGCTTTATCAGATACGCTAAAAACGTTCATCATGTTTTGTAGCTTCACATAAATGTATCCGATAGAGTCAGTCTGGACACTGCCACGTTAAAAAGGGGTCCGAAATCCCTGATCATGCACTTCTTCTCACAACGTTCATCCAGCCAGCTCGTTCCTTTGTCAGTTCCAAACCTCTCATCCTCACACACTCATCCACCATATCTCCCCATCTTCTCCTTGGCCTACCTTGCCGCCTCCCTCCTTCAGATTCCCTCAGATATACCTTTTTCACCACTCTGTTGTTATCCATTCTCTCCACATGACCATACCATCTCAGTACACTCTTTTCGAATTTGGTGTTCACCGACTTCCTCACTCCACATCTTTCACGAATCACATTTTTTTGTATCCTGTCCACCCTCTGTACTCCACATACATTCTTCATTAGTCCCCTCTTCACTGCTCTTACTCTTGACTTTTCATTTTCATGCCACACCATAGTCTCACATCCATATGTTACAGTTGGCACTAACACTCCTTCATGTAAGTCTCGTGCAGCTGCAACACTCAAACCTCTGTTTCTTATCAAGGCTTTCATTGCACCAGCTACTTTTCTTCCTTGTGTCACTCTACTTTCAACTTCTTTTGCACATATTCCTCTCTTTTCTATCACTGTACCCAGATATATGAACTCTCTCACCAATTCCAGTCTCTCCATTCACAGTGACATCACACTGGGAGTCACCTTCTCTCTCAATAACCATCACTTTACTCTTTTCTACATTTACTCTTAAGGCACAACACTCACAGACATCAGCAAAACTCTGCACTAGTCTACCAAGTTCTTTTCCGGTATTTGCAAGCAGTACTGCATCATCAGCGTACAACAAATTTAAGATATTTCATCTATCACCATTTATTACCAATGCCATCCCACTCTCCATTACTCGTGTTTTTACTTCTCTCATCACCCCATCCATATATATATATTGAACAACCATGGGAACATCACACAACCTTGTCTCACACTTACACCATATTGAACAACCATGGGAACATCACACAACCTTGTCTCACGCTTACACCAATCATGAACCATTCACTTAGATGCCCATTAATCCTTACGCATGCTTCACTACCATCATAAAAACTCTTGACGGCACCTAGCAGCTTACCATCTACACCGTACATGTGCAAAACTTTCCACAATCCTTCTCTGTCCACTTTGTCGTATTGTTTTTCCAGAACCATGAATGCCATAAACACCTTATAGTCCTTCTCACAAGCCTTCTTCACTATCTGTCTCACTGCAAATATTTGATCCACACATCGACTGCCACTCCCTGAAAACTTTCAAATGAGTAAAAGATGAAAGTTAGGCCTAAAATACTGTAGAAAAAAGTAATGATACAGTACAGTAATAAAGTAACACAGTACCAGTTGGCTACCGTTACGAGCTGGTTGAGATGCCTCAGAGCTGGATATTGCTTAGAACCACTGGTTACGTCCCATTTCGGCACTGGATATTGCATAATTTTGCTGGATATTGCTTTGATAAAGCCGAGCCAGCAGCGCCGGAAATTGCATTGGGCCAGATATTGTGACAGTGGATAATTGAGAGTTTACTTATGTAATGAATGTATGCCTTACTTCATAGGCCACTCTTTTGGTAACTTGCAATTTCTAGGTTTCCTCTTCCTTTTTTCTGGATTACAGCACAGACAGTCCATTAACATAATCACAACGAAAGATCTCTGGCAGTGTCTGGTTGAAGTTACCAGTTTCCAGCAGTCCAGTGGGTTTGTGTCCACCTGAACATGGGGTTGTAAAAACAACAACAACAACATTAAATCAGTGGGATAATTAGATAGGATGGTGACATTGATGATGGTGATGAAAGTAATGATTATAATGATGATGATGACTAAGATGATGATTTATTAATGTATTTCTCCCAATGTTCAGCACTTACCCCCTGACACCACCTGTATACAGTGACCGTGGGTATGTGAAGTATCGCATTGCTGTGGTTAGCGACCTTGACACTAACTCCAAGCATCCAACGGAGAAAAACACTTGGATTAGTTACCTGAAGAAGGTGGGTGGCTGCAGGTGGTGTTGGGCTGAATTTCACAGAATGTTATTACCCTCCTTCAAAATGGAGAATCCTGAGGTTAGGTTACTGTAATAATCCATGTATTTCATCCCCCCAGTCCAGTGAATTTTTGAATTACTGTATTATTATAATTATTATATTTCTGACACAGCCAGACAAGTTTGCCCAGATTTGGAAAACCATGTACTGGAGATGAAGTTCTAT
Organism: Birgus latro; assembly: GCA_018397915.1. Taxonomy (NCBI): domain Eukaryota; kingdom Metazoa; phylum Arthropoda; class Malacostraca; order Decapoda; family Coenobitidae; genus Birgus; species Birgus latro. The sequence continues at coordinate 2,021 of JAGKTI010038300.1, read as the reverse complement.
CTATCTATTTACCTAGGCTGCTTCCCACAAAGAAAAGGAGGTAGCCGAGACAGGACAACACACTCCCAATTTACTCATCCACACACACACACACACACAAACCGCCTCAACAAACCCTAAGTAGTTTTCAGGAATTGTCCTGTCTCCAGTCTTGTTAATAATTTTAAGTATTGCAAGTTATTATAGTCTATCAAAAATGTAAAGAACAGTTGTCATTAAGTATACATGAATGTTTTTGTAGGAATTTTGGGAACAGCTGTTCAGTTTAGTACTGTAACCGACCTTAAAGATGGCCGACCTTGTAAACACTCGAGAACCGGAATTCCCAGGATTTGACAGTGAAACAAATGTAATGGACCTGGTTAAAACATTGATTATGAGAATTAGTGGTCTAGAAAAGAAAGTGGAGGATCTAGTATCAAGAGACATGCCTGAAAAGACCGAAAATACTATACAGAGTTTGATCCAGGCCAATGAGACAGCGAACCAGGAGATCCAGAATTTAAAACGAGAAAATATTGAATTACGGAGAAAACTAGAAGAAAGCAGTAACCAAACAGAGAAGGTAAGTAGTGTGTTAGAAGAGCAAAAGGCAAAATGGGCACATGTGGAAGAAGAACAGAAAGAAGTAGTCAGTTTAAGGGAAATTATTCAGGAAGAAAGGGAAATGAACAAGAAAAAAATGGAAGAAAATGTAGTGAAAATACTGAAGAAAAAAGAGAAAATAGTGAGAGAAACAGTAGAAAGGAACAGATGTGTGATAATATTTGGAAACAGGGAGGAAGAAGAAAAAGTTAGGTCTGTGAGACTCGAGAGAGACTCAAATCAGGTGAGGCAAATATTGGACAAGATCGATCCCGAAGGAAACAAGTGGGAAAAAGAAATTGAGGAAGTAAGGAGGATAGGGCCATATAAGAAAGGGGAAGCAAGACCAATGAGAGTTATGATGTCTTCAGAAAGTGTTGTAAATGACATACTTAAGGTGACCTGGAAACTAAGTAAAGAGGCAGGAATGGAAAATATTATAGTAAGAAAAGACTTGAATGAAGAAGAAAGAGAAGTCTTAAAATCTTTGAAGGACCAAGTAAAGGAAAAAAATGGCAGGAGGACAGAGGAAGAACGTAAAACTTTTTTTTGGAGAGTGATGGATATGAAGGCAAGGAAGTGGTATGTGAAGAACTAGACGTGAAGGAAATAAAGGGGATGGATATGAATATGAAAAAGAGAAGAACGAGTAAAGATAACAACAGTGCAGCAAATCTGAGCATCATGTATAGTAACGTAGATGGATTAATATCTAAGAAAGGGGAAATTGGAGACTACTTAAATGAAAATAAACCTGAAATTGTTTGCCTAGTAGAGACTAAATTGCCCCGAGATGTCGATATAAAATTATTTGGCTGGAATAATTATAAGATTTGGAGGAAGGACAGAGAAGGCAAATTTGGGGGAGGAATAGTGATATTAACCCATAATGACCTAAGAGTAAAGAATATAGAAATTGAAAATACTAAGGCTGAACTTTTGGGAGTTGAAATAGAGGACAATTATGGAGAAAAAACGGATGTAATAGTTTTTTATATGCCCCCCAAAACTAGGGCATGGACAAAGGAAGATTACGAACAGTTAATAAGTGAATCCATTATTAGGCTAGAAATGTTAATTGAATGAAGAAATAGAATAATATTAATGGGAGATTTTAACTGTAGAGAAGTTGATTGGGAAAGTATGGATGCTGGGAACAATGAAGAATCATGGGGAAATAAATTAATGGAATTGATGATGGAAAACATGTTAACCCAGTTGATCAAAGAAAACACAAGAATTAGGGGTGTTGATGAACCATCCAGGCTTGACCTGTTATTCACAAAGGACCCAAATGATGTGAGGAACATAACCTACCAGTGCCCCTTTGGTAAAAGTGATCATCTGGTAATTGAGATGGATGTGGTAGGAGTGAGGGAAGGAGAAAGAGATGAAAAACACAGAGAAAATAGATACAATTATGGGAAGGCAGACTT
>JAGKTI010038299.1:0-10746 GCA_018397915.1 Birgus latro | reverse complement strand
CCCAGAGTTTCCGGAGAAACTCGTGAATCACCCTGTATATATATGCAGTATATATAATTTAGACCGGGTCGAAAAATCCAACTTGTGAATTTTAAATTGTAATACCAAAGAAAAGTTGATCTATAATGAAAATATCATGTATGCAAAATTTTGGTGTAATCTATGTTCATATAGAGGTGGGGCCTGCCTCGTCAATATCTCGTTCCCGAGTGGCTCCATGGCTTCTTCCAGAGGTTCAACCGTGTGTTTACTTCCCTGAGAGAAAGACCTCCCTTTCCTCACACTCGGCTCTCTCTTATTTTTTAGAACATGCCACTACCCACAGTGACTCGATCCCTGTGTGTACAGATGGGTCCAAATCCCATTCTGGGACTGGGTTTGGTGTCATTCTTAATTATTTTAGCCGTGGTGGGAGTCTCCCTCCTTCCGCATCCTATTTTTACTGCTGAACTTACTGCTATTTTAGTTGCAATTGAATTGATTTTTAGTTTACCTCCATCTTTTTTTACCTTTTTTAGTGACTCTGTCAGTGCCTCGCAAGCTTTGTCTTGTACCTCCTCATCTCATCCCCTAGTCTTGGCCATCCTAGAGTGGCTCTACTTGTTGCATAGGCGTGGGTACTCTGTAAAGGCGGGTTGGGTCCCTGCCCATGTGGGGGTTGTGGGCAATGAGCGAGCTGACTCCTTAGCGAAAGCTGCTGCGTCACGGCAATTCTCTCCTCATTACAGTGTCCCGTTTGAGGATCCCCGTGCAGCCAGTATGGCGGCTGTGCGTTCTTGTTGGCAGAAAAGGTGGGATGCCATTGGGTCAAACAAGCTTCGCAGTATTCGTCAAGACCTGGGTGATGGAGGGCATGTGAGAATGTCCCGCCAGTGGGAGACGCCCTTGGCTCGCCTACGGATTGGTCACACTAGGCTGACCCATGGTTTTTTAACGGAGAGGGCACCCCCTCCTTATTGTGATGACTGCCTAGTTCCTTTGACAGTACGGCACATCCTTGTTGAGTGCCCCAGTCTGAGAGACCTTCGTCAGCGGTACCTTTCAGGGTGCCGGACTGGTGATGGGTCCTACCTTCTCTCCTTGGTGCTTGGGGAGGAGGCCTGTACTGCGAAAGGAGGTACATTCTCGTTTTTAATTCATGCCGGCCTACTGAGGAAGCTATAGTGCTCAACTCGTTTTAATTTATATTTTAATGTTGTTCTTGTAACTCTTTTATGGTGTTTTTAGCTAATACTTGTCTTTCAGTTTTGGAGTGTTCTATGTCTCCTTTTTTTTATGGAATTTACATTATGCTGACTTTTTTTTTTACAGTTTTGTGTTCGGCGGCATATGACCCTTGCTGTTGCGCCGCCAAGTCAATTTTCATTCATTCATTCGTCAATATCTCGCCATTTAGCTGAACCTGGCGCATCAGTGCTGTCGTAGGAGTCTTATAGGTCAGACCTTGTATTTCGTGTTTTTTTCTTTAAATCATCTGTTCTTTGCTCTCATATTAGTTTTTACATTTTCAGGTGCTAAACATTTTGGGGAACTTCAAATACGGCTCGCACTACTCGGTCTGCCTTAACTCATGGTATTTTGGGCACTTTAAAAACTGTTGATGACAAGCAATTTCCAACGAAGTGGGATGTGGAAAAACACTTTTTGCTGAAACAGACAAATAAAAAATGTCGGTGAAGGAAATAGCGAAGAATCTTGGCTCAAAACTTCAGTGTCTTTGGGAAAAAGCTTCAGTTCCTTGTGTTCACCTCACAAGGATTACACAGCTGGTTTTGGACAACCATTCTAAGTATAAGACCCTAGTGAAAAACAAGGGGAAAGTCTGCTTCAAGAAACAGCTTGAAAAATATAAAACTCATATGCGGTAGGAATATCTCGTGTTGCAAATTTAAATCCTTCGGAGAATGTAAGTGTTCAAAGAAAAGAAAGGTGTCCGTAAGTGAAAGAGAGTTCCTTTCAGATCAAAGAGGAAATAGACATAGGCCTATGTACACTGGAAAAGTGGATACAAAAGAAACAAAAATCCTGCTACAAAGAGCAAAAAGGAAAAGGGATGTAGAGAAATAAAAAGTGAAAACTTGAGATTCTATTTGTCAGAAAGGCCAAAGTGGGATGGAGGAAATGAGTGATACTGATGATAGTTTGGAAAATGATGGTATAGATGAAACATATTGTCCGAGTGTAGAAAAACAGAGGAAAAAATTTAGATATCACGAATGTGAAGCAACTGTGAACTGGCTGCAAGGGAAGCTGATCGATTTGGTGTGAAGTGATGGAGGTGCCACTTCAGTTGCCACTTCTGCTCTGGTGGGTGCTGGACTTGTTTCACCCGAAAACAAGAATTTAGTTATAGACAAGTCCAAAGTAAGACGTGCCAGAAAATCAGGCAGAGAAATGCTACAAAATTATACTGCACAAGGGGTGCTTGAAGGATGCGCCTTCACACGAGGTCATCAATATAAGGTGACTCCTTGCCTGATTATGCAGCTGCCCCTCAGCTCCCTACCCATCCCCATATAGGAGGATGGTGGACTGCGGAAGTGCAAATTCATCCAGCAGTACACAGGGTTTAGGTATATATGAGCCACGGGCCACAACAACAACAACAACAACATAACATAAGAGAATATTTAAGCGTATTGCCAAGAATAAAATACTCAGATAGAGGAGTTAGAAAGCCTCCTAAGCTCACGAGAACCATGCACTTAGTAACAGAAAAGTAGCATCAACACTCTGGCCCCACCTCCAGCTCGACTAACCTACTTACCTCTCTCAGCACTGCTATGTCTGCTTCACTGACGTCATTCATCAGTGTAAAAGTTTGGAGAAAGCATATGACAGGGTGGATAGACAAGGATTGTGGAAAATATTAAGAATATATGGAGTAGATGGGAAGTTGTTGAAGGCCGTGAAGAGTATGTATGAGGGTGTTAAGGCTGCAGAGCGTGTGAATAGTGAACCGAGTGAATTTTTCCACTGGAAGGTTGGATTGAAACAAGGGTGTGTCAGTCATGTCTCCATCCATGGTTGTTCAATCTGTATATGGATGGGGTTATAAAACAGATACAAGGTTGGGCAGTGGATGTTGGAGCGGCCCTATATAGTGAGAGAGGGCAGTGTTTGGAAACTTCCTGTACTGTTGTTTGCAGATGATACTGTGTTGTTGAGTGAAGACGAAGGGGAGCTGCAAGGCTTGGTAGATGAGTCTGGGAGAGTGTGTAGGAAACGGAATCTAAAGGTGAATGTAGGAAAGAGTAAAGTGATGATCTTCGAGAGAAGTGAAGTCAGTGAATGTACAGTGAGACTGGATGGGGAGGATATGGAGACTATGAGTACATTTAAGTACTTGGGTAGTGTGGTGAGTAAAGATGGAAGCTTGGAGGGCGAAGTACTTGAAAGCGTGCAGCAGGGAAGAAAGGTTGCTGGTTCCTTGAAAGCAGTGATAAGAAACAGGGAGGTGAGCATGGAAGTGAAAAAGCTGCTACATGATAGTATTGTGATACCAACATTAACATATGGAAGTGAAACTTGGACCCTGTTGGAGGGACAGAAGTCAAGAGAGAGAGCAGTGGAAATAAATTATTTAAAAAGGCGCATGTGGATTCACATGGAGAGACAGACTGACAAATGAGGAAGTGAAGGAGCGTTGTGGTGTGGCTGTGGATGTGATAGGAAGCGTTAGGAGAAACACATTAAAGTGGTTTGGGCACGTGGAGAGGATGGAGAGTGAGAGACTGACGAGGAAAGTGTATTGAGTGAGGTGGAGGGGGGGAGAGGGAAGGGGAGGCCGAGGATGAGATGGAAGGATGGAGTGGAGAGGTATATGAGAGAGGGAGGTATGAGCTGGGAGCAGGGCAGTGAAATGGCGGGGGAAAGAGCGACATGGAGGCGATTTGTTTGTGGCCACCCCGTAATGGATTAAGGCGTCTGGCAATAGATGGATAGATAGAAAAGTTTGAATTTAGTTTGAGTCAATGGTCACTGCTTCACTCTGACTGGTTTGGTGGAATAAATTAATGTAATACAGATTTGCAACCTGCAACGCCAAATCTGTACAAACTCAGCAATAGTATCGCATTTTACTATCGTTATTAAATACCAGCTCTGATTTAAAGTACCGTTATTACCCCGTGTTTTACAGTTTCATTCAGCAGCCGTAATACAGACACGATGTTTATGAACTTTATGTTTATTGGCATATACATTTTCCAGCAGTTTCCCCCTTTGCTCACTCGAATGATCACTCTGTAATTTTAATTAAAGTAATGATATCAATAAATTTTCAGTAATATAATGATATGCATAAATCTGAGCTTGACTGAAGAGGTTGTCCTGGAGGTATGAAAGGGGCATCTACCACTCTACTTTACCATTTGTAATCCATTCAGTCCGATTTTTTTTCACTTGGTTTGTCTCTTTGTCTGTCTGTCTGTTAACACCTTTACGCGAAAACTAGTGGTGCGACTTTTGCTAAAATTACAGGGATGATGAGCTATGACCTTCTGATCACCTGATTTAATTTTGGGCCAAAATGGAGCAAGGCCCAGGCTGTAGGCCAAAAAAAAAAAAAAAAAAAAAAAAAATCGCCATAACTCTTTTCAAGTTTGTCATATCGACATGAAACCAAAACCTAAAGGTACATCTTTCATATCCGCATCCTATAACACGCCTCATTTCATCAAAGGGGTCACCCCGCAGTTGACGGTAGGGGGGTCAATGACTGGTGGGCCGGGCCTAAAATTTCAAATGGGCATTAAATCGCTAATTTTCACCCGATTTACTCCAAATTTGATATGTGACATCTTTTGCTAGATATCCTGTTGTGTTTATACGTCAGCACTAAAATGACTGCCGGGGACGGGTTTGCTGTGCCTTGGCACGGCTTGTTCTGTTTAGGAGAAACGTTTCGAACTGGGGGGATAGAAAGTTTTCATTGACCCTTCGTTACAAGAAATATCCACTATATCACATCATCAGTTCACTGGCTAGAGTAGAATATAAATTAGGTCACAGGATTAAGTGTTAATATGAAGACATTCTTTAATATATTTGTGACCACGTGGAAATTTCCTTCGTCCTAGGAAAAATCTGCCGTAGTGAAGAGACTAATGACGGCTACATTTAACCCATCAAATTCAAAAAGTCTCATCTGATATAAGAGGTTAAATTTAATATATATATTACTAACCCAATTCATCCAGCAAAGTGTTTATTCTTTCCTAATTATCACCAAATGATTTTATTCACCAAAGGTTTGGCTTTCGAAGTGAAGGTGCCAGATGTAGCCTTCATTTACACCTTAACCATAAAAGGCCTTTCTGTCCAGACGATTTTATTTACCTTACGATAAACTTTGAATTGGCGGGGTTAGGTACAGCCTCCATTAAGGCCTTCATTACCATGTGGCTGTTCTACGTTCAGTAAAAGCGTCTGTAGATAACAAGAATACAATGAAACCCATACCCGTCATCAGCCTGAAGGGGTCGTTGTTCTTGTTGTTCATTCCCAATCCGTCTGTTCGAGAAGACCCGTTGACAGCAGGTAAGTAACTGCCCCAGTGGTGTTGTCCCATGGTTCCTTACATCGTTGATAATGTGTCTGCGTCTTATTGTGGCATGTGTTGTGCAGTGCTCCATTATATATGTTGTGTTGTGTGGGCCTACTCTACAAGCTGAGCACTTGTCATCTGTAACTCCATCCAACCCAGATCTGAGGAAGGCTGGGTGACGTCCTGCTCTAATCATAGCTAGGTGAGCTCGATCGTTTTTATTTAAGGACACATCCGATGGGTGGATGTTACGACGGGGTTTGTAGTATGGTGTTATGATCGAGGTACTGTGTTACCTTGCGTGTGAACTGAGAATGTAGGCGTTTCTTCATTGTTAGTGTTGGAATGTCTGAAGGTGGGATATTGATGAAGAGGGTTTGATAATGTTTGTGTGGTGATTGTTTTATGTGCATAGTTGCGTTGTGAGTCTCTGTCATGTAATGAAAAGAGTGCTGTGTATTAGCGTAGGCGGGTGCATAAAACTGTGTGCCTTTCATATCACAGTAGTCTCTGAGGGGGAGGACTTTAGTTTCTGAGCGTAAGTAAGCTGTGGGAGTGGTTTTGGTGCAACCAGTGGTGACGGGTAGGGCATTGTTGTGTATGGTTTGTATGATGTTCTAGTGAGCATTAGGATGGGAGCCCATTACTGATCAAATATGTTGTTTGTAGAGTAAGAAGAGTGTTTCTTTTGGCTGCCCAAACTCCGGCGCTGTCGTGTCCTTGAGTGCTCTGAGTCTTGGGATTCACAGCCCTGTAATGTCTTGTACCTGGTCCTTGAAGGCGAGTTCGGTGTCATATGTCACTCCAGCGATCTTACTGTAGGGTATGGGTGGCTCACGTACATTGTTATATGTCATGTATGGAGAGTATCTGTGTTCATGTTTACTGCTGGTGATGAGAGTGGTGGCGGATTTGGCGGGGGCGATCGTCAGCCTATTGTCCTCCAACCAACTCTGCAATGTGTTGAGACAGTCCTGTCGCACTGTGCAGGCTGTGTATGCAATTAGGTGTGTGGTTTTTATGGTGATGTAATATGCATATGAGGCAATGTTTGTGGGTGGTTGGGGTGTAGGGATATCATTCATTAGTAGGTTGAAGAGTGTGGGTGATAGAACGTAGTCCCTGTGGATATCCGTTAGGGAAATTTCGTGTTCGTCATGTCTTGCCCTGAAATGTAATATGTACTTGTCTACCAGACAAATGGTTGTCAAGTCACCGTTTGGTGTTCACCATGTTAGTGTTGTATATCTTGGTGATTAGTTAGCGTCGGTGGATAGCAACAAAAGCATTACTAATACCGTATCTACTGCTGTGAAAAGTGTGCACTGTGCAGGTGTCCCAGAGACGACGCCATTCAATGTGTATTGTGTGAGTTTAGTCAGTAAGGTGTTGTAGAGTGTAGTGCTCTGAAGCTGTGTATTGAAGAGACAAAGGGAGACATGGACAGTTTGTTGAGAGTGCGTTCATTTATTTTGGATGGTATACTGAGTAATGTTATAGGTCCGAATGAAAAAGGGAGTATTGGGTCTTTGTTTTGTTTCAGTATAGTGATGACTGTTTATTGTTTCCAAACGCTGGAAATGCTAGTGTGCATATGAGTAATTGCTAATGTTTGTGTGGGTCTAGATGTCTTGTGGTCCCTAATGTTTCGGGTGCAGGTTGCTAATGCCATCCGGCCCTGTGCTTTCAGAGTTCTTTGTTTCCTTGATAACGTAGTATGTCTGTTCTGGAGTGAAGAGGGTTGCATTGTGGTCAAGTGAAAATGAGTGCCTAGTCACTCAGTGCGTGTTGATGCAAACTGACTTTTGTTGCGTACTGATTTAAGAGTATGCTTATTTATTACTTGAAGGAAGAAATGTGTTGGCTGTTGGAGTTGTTGATTGTGTGGGATTTGGAAGTCATGTTTGTGATTTAGTGATACTGTTAAGTATTTTGTAGAACGGAGAGAAGTCTGTCAAGTGACTCAGTGTTGGCACAAAGCCTCTCAATTTTCCAGCTTCTTTACTATTTTTGTTTTTGTTCCTATTGTTTAGTTATTTAAGTTTTGTGATGGTGCCTTGTGTATATGGTAGAGGTGCATTATGTTTAAGTCTATTGCGCTGTTTTATGAAGTGGGAAATCTCCAGTGTAAAATCTGAGTTCACTGGATTCTGCTGCCTCGTGGAATGTGATGTTTTTCTGCGATGATTTTAGTATTGCTGAACTTGCAATGTGCTTATTAATGTTAGGGATGGATGTGTTGTTTAGTGTTCTGAAGTGTTACTCAGTTTCTGTCGTGAATTTTGTCCATTCTGCTTTCTTGTAGTTTGCGTATGTTAGGTTTTAATGCTCTGGTCTGGACTGTGTTTTTGTAATGATCATGATGAGATGATCTGTAGCGAGTTTGGGTTTCGTTCGTCAAATGGTGATGAGTGCAACTGTTGGTGAACCGAATGTGATATATGGGAAGGAGGGGGTGCGGTTTGTCTGGTGTGGGGTGAGGGTGTATTGTGAGATGTCGCTGACAATGTCTATCTATCTATCTATATACCTAGGCTGCTTCCCCCAAGAAAAGGGAGGTAGCCGAGACAGGTCAACACACTACCAATTTACTCATACACATTCATTCGCATCTTAGCCCCAAAGGGGAGAAGGGACAGATCCTCACCGCACCACACCGTACGAGGGTCAATTACGCAGTGCAGTCAGTGACATCCGCAGCAGGGCCCAACAGCAAAGGTGGTTTACCCCTGCCGCATCATAATGGACCCATCCCCTTAGCCGCACCTGACCTGATCAGCTGATCAGACAAAATGTGGGAGAATATCCCCTCAGGACTGCGTCATCATTTATTCATTCACAATTTCTCTCCAATCATTTCTATCACGCACAGCCACTCTTCCTTGCTCAACAGACAACCCTCTCGCATCCAACGCTCTCTTCACACTGTCCATCCCTCCTATTCGTGGTCTTCCTCTCAGCCTTACACCTCTCACATCAGATCTAGTTATCTTTTTCACCAATCGCTCATTATCCATTCTCTCCATATGCCCAAACCATCGCAACACCCTCTGCTCAACTCGATCAGCCATCTCCCGAACAATTCCAGTTCTCCTTCGCACTTCATCATTTCTCACTCGAGAATGTAGATATTGTTGAGACGCAATGTCCAGGCCTGGGTGGTTGTTTAGACTGTGTTCGTACAAGGTGGTGTTTTTAGCCTTGAAGTCCCCAGCAATGATGTACATGTTAGGGGTAGCAGCTGAGGGTTGCATTTTTGCTTGCACTGTGCGGAAAGTGTCTGTGGGTGGGGGAGGGATGTAAATATTAAGAATATGTATTTCATGTTTGCCAATGAGTGACTTTATTTCCAATGTCTTGTCATTCTAGAGAAGTGATCGTGTTATTTGCACAGTGTCTTTGTAGGGTACTGATGGATGAATTTATGTAATGAGGCCTCCACCGTGGTCCTCTTCTGCCAAAGCGAATGTGTGAATAGTGTCGGATTTGGGGAGTCGTGTGTGTGTGTGTGTGTGTGCCAGTTTTGTTTCCTGTAGTAGTGGTATGTGTATGTCATGGTCGTTAAGATTTTTTTTTTTTTTTTCAGAAGCCGTCTACAGTCAGCTTTAATATGTTTATGTGTGTTCGAGGCGGTGTGCGTCCAGTGTGTGTCTGTTTTGTAGGCGTAGTGCGTGTGGGAAGGGACTGAGATATGATGCCTGTGGTTGTTTGAGTGAGGGTGTTGCTGGAAGGAGTAGGGAAGTTGTGTTTGGTGTTACAGGAGGAGTGTTTATGGGTGTGTTGCATCTGTCGTACACCCATGTGTTATGTGCTATGGCGTTGTCTGGCGTTTATGAGTGTGGTGTATATGATATGGATCCATTATTTGCATGAATTGCACCTAACAGATCCAGTCCACATGTATGTCTTGCGCTTGTGATGTGTATGGGGACAAAAGGGGCATCAATATCGATTTTGCATAACAGGATATTTTTCGACATTTCCTGTTAGTGTGAGAAGCAGGGAAACTACCTTTTATTTTTTTTTTTTTTATGTGTCCGACTCTGGGCATAGGCTTTACAGCCTGCTATCAAGGCCCAGTCGTCCTCCTACATACCATACACCTCTACATGTCACCACTTCGGCGCTTAACACCCACCATCCATATTGAATACATGCTAGGGCTGTCTTATACAGGACTGGTGTATTGGTATTAGCGGGGTTATTTTTACAACATGTCGGCGGGTCTTCTGGTAGATCAGTAAAGCCTGATTTAATGAAATTCAAATCCTTAAACTGTTCCCTGCACCAGCGAGGATTCGAACCTGGGTCCCATGGGACTGCAAGCCAACTCTCTACCGATCGAGCTACCGCCTCCCCTACGGAAAGTAATTCCCTTAGAGTATAAAAAAAAAAGGCATAGGAAGCGGCTTCCCCCACGTAGGAGACAGCATCCTGCCTGGCTGGACTAGAATCCCTCTAGCAGGACACAAGGCCAGCGCCTGAGCGAGCAACCCACCTGATGGCACCATAGGAAGGACGAACCATCGCTTAGCCTGACCTGTTTGATGTAGATATATCCTATCAGGATATTAGTGTAATATTCCATTTTTCAGCTTACACTGCCCACCCAGTTCTGAAAAGCTAAAATGTTCAGTACGTGCAGTCACGATCACTAGTTTCTCTACCCCATATGGTGAGAAGGAGGTAAAAGACAAGATGAAATAAGGCCAGGTGAATAGATGTTAGAGGTTCATTAGTGTGTATGTATGTGTGAGTATGTGTATCTGATGAGATGCCAATATTTATTCCACTGTTCTTTCTGAACAATCTTGTCCTCCAGGGAGTAAATAAACTAGGGAACGTAACTGTACATTTCGCCTTCCTCTGACAAGATTCTTGATGCTAACTTACCTGAAAAGTGAATGTGACTACTTTTATATTCTTGACATAGGAGGCATCAAATGCCCAACTGAACTCAGTGTCAGTGTCCCCTAACATCTTCAGAATATTCCAATTATTTAACGGTATAATTTCTTTCCTCATTAATAGAAATAATGTTGCAAGCAAACTGCCCATTGATTTTCAGTTCTCTCGGTCTAGTCTGATTGATTAGGATATACTGGCATCTCTGTAAATATGATTATATAACAGTGCATTACATACATGACCATTGTACTAATTAATATATGTACCGGATCATCAAACAATAATATGCA
>JAGKTI010038298.1:0-10746 GCA_018397915.1 Birgus latro | reverse complement strand
GGTATTGTACAGAAAAGACAAATTCCGGCCTACTGGACTACGGACCCTGTCATCAACACACCTTTCTTTGGCAAGGTAATGAGCCATAAAAGATTCCAGGAAATTCTCATCTGCCTCCACTTTTACGATGCCGACGATCCTGCAAATGAAAATAACACGGATGGAATGAGGAGAATAAGGCTGATATTTGATCACCTACGGGAAATGTCCCAATCATCCTTCTGTCCTTATAGAGACCTTGTCATAGACGAGAGTCTCGTGTTGTGGAGCGGCAATATTTCTTTTCGACAGTACATACCCAGCAAAAGACACCATTTTGGGTTCAAGATCTTTGTTATGTGTGACTGTAGGACTGGTTATGTACAAGACATAGCCATGTACACCAGTGCACAGAGAGACATAATAGAAGATTGGAGTATTGGACTCTCTGGGGCCGTGGTAAAGACAATGATAGAAGAGTACCTTCATAGTGGTCACGTGCTGTACCTGGATAACTGGTACACTAGCACCCTTCTCGCTCGCTACCTACGCCTGCACGACACGAGTGAACCATCGGCACATGGTCAAGGTTTGGCTAAAACTGGACAAGAATAAGGTGGTTTTCTTCAAGGCAGACAACATCCTTCCCATAGTATGGAACCATAACAGAGAAGTTTGCCTCTTGTCCACGGTACACCGGCCCCTGATGCACCACACAGACTCCGTCATTTACCGCAGCGAGAGGAGGTGCCACATCTGGAAACCGGAGCCGGTACTTGATTACAATATCAACATGAGGCAGGTGGACCAGTCTGACTCCATGATTTCCAGTGTGGAGTGTGCCAGGACCACGATGAAATGGTACAAAAAGCTCTTTCTCCACCTGCTCAATATCATGGTCCTGAACCGCCACCACCTCCGCTATGACAACGGGAGTTCAGGAGACCTTTGGAGGGTTTGTGAGGGAGCTGTCTTGGGAGATAATCGTAAAATATGCAGCTGAAAGGCCGCAACACCGCCCCGATCCTGCCGCTGCCACCAAAACTCCCCTAAGGATTACTGCACGCCACTTCCCCGGGTGTAATGTTAGTGGAAAAGTATTATGTAAGTGGAAAAATAGAATCTAAGTCAAAACATTCCTAGCGAGTTTGCTCAATATGTAAAGATGCGATATTCAGACGCTCAGTGTAATATGAAGGCCTGTAAATATGTGATAAGAGTTGTATAAAGTGGAAATGGGTGTAATGTTGGTGGAAAAGTATAATGTAAGTGGAAAAGTACAATCTAAGTTGAAACAGCAGTTGGAGCGAGTGTGCTTGCTATATAATTATTCGCTAATATTACGCTAAGTATAATCGTAAGGCATGTAAATAGGTGATAACTGTTATATAAAGTGAAAAAGGGTATAATGTTAGTAGAAAATTATTGTTTGTTGAGAAAATGAAATGTATGTTGAAACAACAGTCATAGCGAGTGCACTGAGTGTGTAAATATGCGTTATTATTACGATAAATATCATCGTAAGGCATAGAAATAGGTGAAAATATTTAAATATAGTGAAAAATGGTCTAATGTCATTGAAACATCATTATGCAAGTAGAAAAAATGATATGTTTGTTGAAACAAGAACCTTAGGGAATCATATGTGACCAACGTCGCCGAAATCGCTATGCTCGCGCAATAGAACAATGCTTATTTTTCCTACACTTCTGTACAAAAACCACTATATTTTGTAGTAAATGTTTATTAGTTCCAAATCAGTAAATGTAAACCTGTTGTGAGTTGTTTCCCATGAACTACCTACCATAGAAAACGTGACAGCCAGACACGACAGTGACAGAATATGGTACCTGCTGGAGGGGAGCTTACCTGTTTGGACCACTTATGGACCCAGGTAGGCACTTTCTTTGTGATTTTCCATTGTTTCTCACCAAAAGCGGATGTTTGAGCCAAAATAAAGTTTTTCCAAAACTGGTCAGGATTGGGGGGGTCAGAGGTGGAAAATCGGTCAGGACATGACGGATTAACCCTACCAAGAGGTGGACTATCAATTCTCTCGTACGACCCAATAATTGTGCCCTTACGAAATACCTTCTCCTTCTTAGTTGCATTAATGAGTGGGAAGTAGACTGAATTCTCGGAAGTGACTTTGCTACCCTTTAACCTAAGGAGAAGAAGAAGAAGACTTTGACCAAACAAGGGTGACTGTTGTGACTGACACTAGGCTGAGGATAAATGATAAGGTTAGTGCCTTGGTCTTCTCTTACAGGGACGGGCATAAACTTAGACTGATATGGGTCTACCTTCAAGATGGTAAGAAGACTGATTTACGAGAGGTGTTGTGTTGGGCTGGAGGGTTCGACTGGGCTAGCCTTCACTCTTTCGACTTTGTTCCTTTGTCAGCGAATATGATTTACAACATAAGGAGCGCCTCCCCATACAATGACTCTCCTCCCTCCATCCCACATGAGAGGAGCTTGACCTAGTACATCGCAACCTAGGAGCAGATCCATACTGATATAAGAATTTGGCACTAATTGGAACAATTGTTTATGGATCTTCTCATCTCCAACTCTGATTTCTGCCTGCAGCATTCCTAAGATTATCAAAGGGGCGCCTCTGATTCCTTGTAAACGTGGCGGGTTTTGCCGTGTATTTGCTTATCCCCCATTTCACTTGACCACTGATTCCTTAATTAGAGTGTAGCTATAACTATAGCTTTACTATCTTTCCATTCATCATTACACTGATGGTGGGGGATGTATTACCACCGATTAGTCATAATTTCTGGGGTGGATCTCGTGAATCTTTAAATTTGGAGCCATTTTGTTCTAGAGGTTTATATTTACGTCTAGGACACCCACGGTCTCCACGACGACATCCGGGTCTGTGGCAGTCAAAACAATGTCCAGGAGGAGGTTTCATCCAACACTCTTGGAGACTATGTGATGAAGTTAAACAGTGGGCACAATATTTACTGCTAGATGTTTTGAAGTTGCTAGGTTGCCCTTTACTCACTCGCTCTAGGCTAGATTTGAGCTTGTGGACCTGGCATTTTATTTCTTCCACTTTGTCTTTTGGTCTGTCTGGACCCGAGTGATCTGTCTGGTTCACCAAGGTGGACGGCAATGGTTGATTCTCTAGTTTCCTTCCCTTGACATTATTCTTGGCAGGTACCGCATTGACACGAGGGGTCTGACTCACTTCCAACATTTGACTGTCGTGTTCAACTCTATCTAGGAACTTCGTTAATGGGTACTCGTCATCTAGGAATCCCTCGAGTTTTCTCGCGACAAGAGAGGTAAGCCATACCACAGCTTTTGTTCGATTGCTTTGTCATGGTTGGGGAACTTTTCCATAGGATATTTATGTTCTATCGCCGCATGCTGGCAGATGAAACGTGAAAGCCTGGGATGACTCTATCCAATCGTAATACATTGATTCTAATTCCTGCCAAGCCTGATCAACACTGACCTTGATGGCAAACTCTGTTCCAAGAAATTCCTTAAGTGCTGACCATGAGACTACTCGATGCTTTGTCTGGTTGTTATGAATGGAAATGGCAAGTTCAGGGCTCACTCTACTCTTCGCAATCTGCATGCGCATCACATCATCAGAATCACATTGTTCAACTAAATCAAAAAAAACATTTCCAAACGTGCTGGTGTCTCGATATGATGTAATTGGTGGAGTTCCAGAACCGGAATATCACAAGGCTTTGTGAGACTCAATTTTGCTCTCATTGTTGGATGAGGATTAGAAGATAGAGGATAGAATAAATTCGTGGGGAACCATTGAGCTTCTAACTTGTCTAATTCGTTCATTGAGTAAATCTAAGTGAAAGTTCCTCCTTCTCTTTCATTTGAATTTTCACACTATCTCGCTAGCTCATGGTGTTAAAAGAGGGAGTTAACTCTTATTTCCATACTGTCTCACTCTGTTCTCCTTGACATGTGACCCCTAATTTCTGTTAACAACTTCTCATCCACCTTACTCCTCCTTACACTTGACCAAACCACAAAATACATAAGTTGCATTTCCATGTCGATATTCATTCTATTATCGGTGAAGAATAATTTTGTTTGTCCTCCAAGAGCTTTAACTCGCCCAGTCCCACCGAAGTATGATGCACGCCACCACTTTTTTTCACGCTCAGACCCACTGACGTGCATCGTACGTCAGTCAGTTGCAAGGCCCGTCATTTGCACATTTTTCAAGATTCGCGGGTGATTTTTGGTAGGTATACTGTATGTGGGAGACCTTCCTCTACCTGCTGTCAAGCAGGGATACTGCCTGGCCCCACTTGACCCCCCTCCCCCCTCTCCCCCAACTCAACTCGGCAATTCACCTGTTAGCAGTAACCTGGCCAGTAAAGACATGTTGCCCCACGGTCTCTCCAATGATGAAATTCACGATGAAAGTGATTCCTGAGGGGGAGGAGAAAGAAATATAGAAGCTAGAGCAAGAAACAAACAGAAGTGATGAGGTGGTAATGTAGTAAAGGAAGGTACCATATGTGGATGTGTTTGGTGACTGAACAATGCTTCTATTGCCTATATAATTGTGTGAAAACCAATATAGTCTTGTATTACACATAAATCCGTACCAAATAAATAAATACATATATAATTTAAAGTGGCTTGAATTAGTTTACCCTCCCATAGTCCGTTTTCTTTGAAGCCACATACCCTGAGAGAGAACAAAAGGTAAGGCTGACTCATCACCTGTAGCAACATTTATAAGCTCAAGAGGGCGATTTCTCTATGAATTTTCGATGCTTCTCACCAAAAGCGGAGGTTGAGCAAAAAAAAAAAAAATGAAAATAGGTCAGGTTCTAAGGGTGTGTTGGGTCAGGACTGGGCGGGTTAACCTGAGGCGTCCCAACGACGTATGGGTACATCGCAATGTTTTGTCATGGTGACACTCGACAATGTACTTATACTTCGCGCAAATGCAAGGTCAGTCCTTTGCACATTATTCAAGTTTCATGGATGATTTTGGGTAGGCATTTGTGGGAGACCTTCCTTTAACCACTGTCAAGTGGGGATACTGCCTGGGCTCACCTGCCCCTCTTCTCTTTCTTCCCCCCCACACTCGGCTATTGACCTGTTAGCAGTGACCTGGCCAGTAAAGACGTTACGCCACGGTCTCTCCAGTGAAGAAATTCATGGTGAAAGTGATTCCTGAGGTGGAGGACAAAGAAATAAAGAAGCTAGAGGAAGAAACAAACAGATGTGATGATGTGGTAATGTCATAAATTTAGGGAGGTGCCATATGTTGATGTGTTTGGTGAGTGAACAGTGCTTATATCGCCTATATTATTGTGTGAAAACCAATATAGTCATGTACTGCACATAAATTCGTACCAAATGAATAAATAAATATGTAATTTAAAGTGGCTTGAATTAGTTAACCCTCCCATAGTTCGTTTTCTTTGAAGCCAGGTACCCTGAGAGAGAGAACGAAAAAGTGAGGCTGACTGTCACCTTTAGCAACATCTATAAGCTCAGGAGGGCAATTTCTCTATGAATTTTCGGTGATTCTCACCAAAAGTGGAGGTTTGAGCCCATTTTTTTTTTCTGAAATTGCTCGGGATTGGTTGTATCGGAGGTGGGAAATAGGTTGGGATGTGACGCATTAAAGATAATTAATTCTAGAAATATCACGAGATTAAGTGAGCCTCTAGTGTACTGTTATTGAGGGATTCTGTCTCAATTCATTTATTAACTGTAACAATATCTATCCCACAACAATATCATATCCCACAACAATATCTTATCCCACAACAACATCTTATTCCACCACTTCAGCCGCCAGTGTACTGCTGAGAATTTTTAGTTACAAGTGTAATGATGGGAATTTAGTCACTGCCAGGGTATAGATGATAATTAGTCACCAGTAGGATCAGAACTTCAGAACTTTAAAAGAGTATGGGAAATGAGGGAGCGTGATCTTATTGACACTTTAGAGATTATGGGAAATGGGGTACCGTGATCTTAATGACGGCGTGTGAGTAGGCAGATATTAGTAACCCTTGAGTGCCCCTTAAATCTCATCTGTCCTACTCCATAGAGGACAGCAAAATTCAAACTCGAAGTGACTTAACCTAAGATTTACTAAATATTAAAAACTGAAAGACAAATTACTCTTCGAACTGTGAATGAACTAGCAGGCAAAGTATAATCAGGATCTATATCTCCAAGAATATTAATCTTTACATACTAAATCAATATTCAAAATAAGACTGATACACATGAGACAAAGTATAATCAGGATCTATAACTCTGGGAATATGAATCTACACAAACTGAATTATCACACAAAATGATACTGATACACGTGGATATAGTAATCCCATGGTCTCTGATGGACTCTTCGGGAAGAAGCCCAAAACCTTACCACCAAAGAATATTTCTCAAGCCTAATTATATAAAATAACTCAAAGATCATATATAAATTGGGCACAATATTCAAATGGACCAGTCGATATACGCTTGGATTACATGAACTAAGAGAGGGGGTAATTTAGTGTGATCAGGCGTTGGTGGCTTCAGGTACCCTCGACCTGCGAACGATATGGAGAGAAGCGGTGGTCTAATTAATCAGTACAAGAGGGATGAGGAGAAATATCATCGATTTATCTCACTAACGTATATGATGATTTACATTACACCAGTAAGAAAGAGGGGGGGAGGGGGAGAGTTTAGCACTAACCTGCAAACGACATGGAGAGAAGCGGCGGTCTGGCGCTTTTTCGCTGCTCCAGGCCTTATATACACTTCTGTAACAGTATTCGGGAATTGGCTAAAACTTTAACTAATTACTTGCAATATTAATGTCCTTCTAAAGCTTCTAAAGAATACGAAAAATATGTTTTCACTTGACATACATAGAAAAATGACTTACGATGTTTAAAATTTTTGTAACAGGCGTACAGGAAATTTAATCATAACGATGCCAAAACAAATAGGAATCTGAACAATTTATCACTATGCTGGCTTACGTGACTGACAACACGACGTCAATAACGCAATTTTCGCGTTTCACAAATGAATCGTAACTCAGACAACGCGCAGTTCACCACTACATAGTTCAAAAGGGGAGCTCTATTAACATCATTTTGTAAATCTCTAGATCAGAGTATGAAAGAAGACATCACGATTGTTGATTCCTCCCAAAACTTCCGCGCCTATAT
Source organism: Birgus latro (assembly GCA_018397915.1). NCBI lineage: Eukaryota > Metazoa > Arthropoda > Malacostraca > Decapoda > Coenobitidae > Birgus > Birgus latro. The sequence goes on along the minus strand of JAGKTI010038298.1, from coordinate 3,572 downwards.
GCCTTTGTTAGAAACGGCTGGTCCATATGTATAAAAGTTAATCACATTCATACAAATTCTCGACTTAGTCCTGTCAGTATCAGAATTATACTCACATTATGAATATCAACTAAGACTAAACTTAAATATAGGGCTTAACAGCTAAAACTGAACAGTACAGACTAGATTTACAACAATACCTAAGCTTAAGATTACACATACAATACTAACTTATACTATACTTAAAATTATGGCGTTACAGTTTCCGCAAAATTTACCACCATTTCACCTCTGTCATTCACTTCTCCCACTTTGAATTTTCCCATACATGCTTCTCTTATTATTCGATTTGCCAACTTATTCATTGAAGTCACCCAGGAGTATATGCTATACACTGTCTTGTCATTTCTCTCTTCATAATCCTGGAGATGTCGTGATAGAATATTTATATTTCTTCATCTGAGCTTTGAGAACTCGGTGCATGTACTTGTATTACTTTCGGGGTGTATCTCTTGCCTAGTCTAATTACAATCTATGCTACTTTGTCAGATTCACTGTTGAATTTAACAATGTTCTTTGCAATATTACTGTAAATTAGAAAACCTACACCACTAACTCTTTCATTTGCCATCCTCTGTAGTAAAATAGGTGGCCACTGTCTTGGAGCTGAATTATTTTTTCTCTTCTTTTCTGTGGCTCTCACTCAGACCTACAATAACCCCACTAAAGTTTTCTAATTCAGTCATTAAGGTATCAAGTTTGTAATCTTCTGTGAGGCTTCTTACATTGTACGTGTAGGTCTTCATGGATTTCAGTTTGTGTAAAGTCCCAGTCTCTAATTTGCCGAGACAGTGTCTACCCTAAGCACAAGAGGCAGTGCAGTTGGACTTTTAGTAGACGAAAATCCAACAGGAACGCCCGTGATATTATCAACAGTAGGATTCATATTTAGTTGAGGGTAAAATGGGGTATAATCGCAACTCCCTGTCACATAGTTTCTAGTCAAATGTAATTTTTGTGTCACCTTATTCAGTATAAGCGGTGGAACCGTGAATATCTACTGGGGACCCCATGGTCTGCGCCGTCTAAGACGGTATCACGTATAAATTGCAAGGCCTTCACAAATCGCCACCATGTCGCCCTGTCCCCCGCCATATCACTGCCCTGCTCCCTGCTCACCCTTCCTCCCTCTCTCCACTCCATCTCATCCTTGGCCTCTCCTTCCCTCTCCCCGCCCCTCCATCTCACTCACATACACTTTCCTTGTCAGTCTCTCGCTCTTTATCCTCTCCACACGGCCAAACCACCTCAGTGCGTTTCTCCACACCACAATGATTCTTCACTTCCTCATTTGTCAGTCTGTCTCTCCATGTGACTCCACATGCTCCTCCCAAATAACTCATTTCCCCTCCTCTCACTCTTGACTTGTGTCCCTCCAACAAGGTCCAAACTTCTCTTTCATACTGTACAGACTATTGGTATCACAATACTGTCATGCAGTAACCTCTTCACTTCCCTGTTTCTTATCACTGCTTTCAAAGAACCAGCATTATTTCTTCCTTGTTGTATCCTTTCAAGCACTTCAGCCTCTAAACGTCCACCCTTACTCATCACACTACCGAAGTACTTAAACCCACTCACATTTTCCATTTCGTCCTCATCCAATCTCACTGTACTTCCAATGACTATTTCTCTCGATGACCATAACTTTACTTTTCCTTACATTCACCCTCATATTCCGCTTCCTTCACACTCTTCCAGACTCATTCACAAAGCCTTGCAGCTTCCCTTCGTCTTCATTAAACAACACAGTATCACCCGCAAACAACAGTACAAGGAGTTTCCACACACTGCCCCCTCTCATTACAATAAGAGATGCATCCCCATTATATGTTTTGTACGGAACGCCATTTCGGTTGTACCATTCCTACATAGTAATAATCGCTACTGTGATGACTGGTGCTCTCCTAACTTCACGCATTCTCTGTGTATCACAAAACCACAAAATTGTTCTGTATAATGAATAGATATCCTTATGTTATCTGTGCCTTATTTAAATCAATTATGAATCTCAGTATTTTTCTATCTATCCACAGCATTTCCAGGGCTTCACTCAAGCCCAGGGATACTTATCCTTTACCTCAGACGAGCCAAACTTTGTATTACGCAAAACATATTGAACCACAACATAGTATTAAGCTGAGGCTGACCGTAGGAAAAACTTTATGTAAATGAATGTATACATTTAACACGAGCACTAATGCTCCATAATCAGCATATTACCTGTATAATTAACTTTTGAACAGTTAACCTCTTTCTTCACAATTGCTAAATCGTGGCCCTTGCTTCGCTGACCATAACAACAATAATGACTTGCGAATCATTATATAATACTGGCCAAAATTCCATTAAGTTTTATGAATGACTAATAAATAATGCAATATAATTTCATAATTTCTAGAGAATGCTTGATATAAACTGTTGGTGAGTCATATTCGTTCTTCAGGTAGCTGGACGGGAAATCCTGCAGTAGCCTGTTCATAATCATGCCATTAAAATGTTGCACATCCATGAGGCAAAGTTGGCACCAATACGTTCTCTTGTAGTTGTCTTGCAGCCTGTGAATTCAAATGTGTACTTTCTGTCGAGGTATTCGTAGCACAAGTTGCCTTCTTAATCTTTTCTTGCACCACAATGCTTAACTCTTCCCCCACCTTTATAAATTCATATTCCACCCACCTGCACTATGCCTTGCGAGTCAAATTTTTCTCAGTATTCCTATTTCAATAACTACATTCGCTTCATAACTTTGCCACATAATCAGAGATATCTAAGTCACTCATCATCCTTTTAATATCTTCAATTCAACTTGCCACCTCTCTTGTTTTTATCTGTCATAACCGCATGCCTGTACTGTATATACCAACATCTATGGAAATATTACACATATCCAACGCCTGGAAATTATTTTGCACTGATTATGCAAACATCCCTCTTCTAAATAGCTGCTTCTGTACCATCACACAAAGATTATAGCACCTAGTACTTTTCTTACGCGTATTTTGGCCATAAGCCATCTCTGTTTACCATGTGTTTATTTTAAGTTAGGTAAATATTATAGAGTTTTTCTTGAAATTTACTGAAAGAATTCATCCACATATTCCTCCTTGCTCCGGAAACACCACTTTTTTTATGATTCACATTCATCGATATGTTTACTTTCCCAATTACCGTTCTTTCATGCACTATATTTAAAACAATTAGAAGACCTTTTCTGTTCATTTCGTTAACTTTACTCTTGTGTAAATGTGCATTTAATTCGCTTTTCAACTATCAGTGTACATCTCAATCATTCAGGTTTCATCACGGTCTCTTCACAATCATTTTCAACCAGCATCACAACATCTACCATACCATTTAAGTTTTTCAAAGCATTATTTACTTTTACATTTTATTCATTCCCAGATATTAAATTGCTCTTTTCTGCACGTCCAAACTCATCTTAATAACCACTGTTCTCTCGTGATTTCCAATAATATTTTTTTAAAAACAAGCCTACACCTCCGTATATGTCGCTAGCTTGTGAGCATTTT
>JAGKTI010038297.1:0-10747 GCA_018397915.1 Birgus latro | reverse complement strand
GTAAACTTAAAAGACCAGTAACAGGGCTGATCCTTAGTTAGGGGAACAGTCGGGAATTGGTCGAGGTCATATGGCAAGGTCAGCTTGAACCGATTTTATCCGATTTAAACCAGACTTGGTGAAAGTGTTGAGTCAAAAAAGGGTGAAGGAATATAAATTTCAGAACAGCTTGGCAAAGGTTAAGATCAAAGGACAAGGTCAACCCAAAGAGCTGTGTCCATTATGGCCCAGTCTTAACCCTTAGCCGGCGGTGGAACTATATTTAGACTGTGTAAAATAGACTGAAAAATTGCGGTGAGACTATATATAGACGCTACCCCAAAAATTGTCCCCTGTAAATCCTAGCAGAGACTATACATAGACGGTAATGTGTAAGTGACCTAGAGCCTCAGATATCCCTATCTGGCAGCCTACGGGTAGCGGGAGGCCTATATAAAGGTGAGCACCTGGTGGCTTTCATCGATTCTCGCGCTGGCAGCCGTGGTGTTAAGAGCTCTCTCCCAGGTAGTGAAACGTGGGTTCCCTCTCCCGTAGACTTTCCTCCCTTTCAGCCATGACTTCCCATCGTGTCTCGGCCTACGACCCGTCGAGGGGGGCCACAACTGACACAGGAGAGTTGCCCAGAGCGCAGACCATCACAGGCGTTGTCAAGTGGTACAGTGTGAAGGCGGGATACGGATTCATCAGGCGCCAGGATACTGAAACTGATGTTTTTGTGCATCGTCTGGGGATCACTGCTGTCACTTCACGACGTCTTAAGCGCTCATTAGGCGAGGGTGAGACTGTTGAATTCCAGCTTCACCATACACCGAAGGGTCCCGAGGCTAGAGACGTCACTGGGCCTGGGGGTGCAGCTGTGCAAGGCTCTGCTTATGCACGGCGGCGCCCCACGGCTCAGGGGCGCCGCCCTGTGCCCCCTCGATGTAATGGTGAAGTGGAAACAATTGTCACCATGTGCATTGCAACGGCGAAGGCGTTCTGTGGTGACGACAAGGCCGCGATGCTTGTTCTTCTCCCTCAGATTTTCGAGAAGAACGGGCTGCCGCGCCTTGTTATCCCACGGAGCTTCGCCTGTGATACACAGCCTGCCCTTCGTCAGGAGCGTCGCGCCATCACGCTGCAGCCTCCCCAACCCCGCACAACACCGCGGAAAAGGCTGCAGCTCGACGCTCCACTAACCAGGGCGACTGCCTCCTCCTCCAACACCCCTGCCACGCCCTTGGCCGCCACAACCGACAGCCACAGCCGCCCGTCGTCAGCAGCTGTGAGTAGGGCCGCCTCTCCCGATCCTTCCATCCTTCGGGACGAGGATGATCACGCCCCTCCTTCACCACCACCAGCTGCTGTCGTTGGGGCCACCGCATCCACTCCTGACGGTGCACCAGCAGAAGACCTCCAGGCCATCGTGGAGGCTCGTGCTTCTCCGTCGCCCCCTCCTGCACCCAGGAAGAAAAAGAAGNTATGCCACCACATACTCTTTTTCATCTTTCTTGTGCAACAGGACTCCACTGATACAATGGCCAATAGCATCACAGTCCAAGATGAATAGCTGACTCTGATCAGGGTACAGCAATACTGGAGAGCTTGCCAATGCATGCTTGAGTTTGTCGAAGGCTTTCTGAGTCAATGCTGTCCACGCAAACTTCTGCTTCTTCCCCAACAGATTGTGCAGAGGTGCAGCTATCGCTGCAAGCTCCTTAACAAAATGCCGGTAGTAGGTACACAAGCCCAGGAAACTCCATAGCTCCTTCACGCAAGTTGGAACCGGCCACTTTTCCACAGCTGCCACATTCTCTGGATCAGTACGGACGCTGCCCTTGCCTACAATGTGTTCCAGGTACTTCACTTCATTCTGAAGCAAGTAGCACTTCTTGGGGGTCAGTTTGAGGTGCGCTGCTCGGATCCTGTTGAACACCTCCGACAGGATCAGCAGTTCCTGATCGAAAGTCCGTCCAAACATAATTACATCGTCCAGGTAGATGAGAGCCATCTGCCAGTGCAGGGCTTCCAGTGCGCGATCCATGAGATGCTCAAACGTAGCTGGGGCATTGCATAGGCCAAAATGCATCACTTTAAACTGCCATAAACCCCGCCTGTACGAAAAGGCTGTTTTATCTTTGTCCTTCTGTGCATCCTTGACTGGTAGTATCCTGTCTTCATGTTTAGGAACCACTTGGCACCTGACAGAGCATTCAGTGTGTCATCAGTCCTTGGCAAGGGGTATGCATCCTTCACTGTCACTTCATTCAGGACTCAGTAATCTAGACAACACCTTACTGAGCCATACTTTTTCCTTACCAGAACCACTGCTGATGTCCAAGGACTGATGAACTTTCTATCACTCCTTGACTTTGGAGATTCTCCATCTCCTCTCCATTTCTTGCCGCTGAGCTGATATCATCCTCCGAGCTGGTTGTTTAATAGGTTGGTGATCTCTTGTGTCTATACAATGGTTCACCAGATCCCCCGCTGCAGGTGGTCACCTTGACGTGGTGGCGGAGCTTGAAGCGTGGTTGGCGATGCCACCTATTTTGGAGGCATGCCTACCTTTGTAGGGTTCAGAATTTATCAGCCTCTTGGACCAAGACCCCCTACATCACTGGTGGAGGAGGCCTGCTGGTGATGTTAGTTCCTGCCCATTTGCCATGTAGGGTGGGACTGTTGCCTCCCCACACGTTTGCCATGTGTGGCGTCCCGTAATGCTGGGAGACCGGAGTCCTGGGGGTTGAGCGATGCACCCTGCAGCTAGCAATACACCTCTTTGGTCCCTTATTCTGGCTAGACACGTGGCCTGGTTGGGCCCGACAAGGTCAATCGGCTGGTCATGCTTTGGCTAGGGTCAAGTGGGCACTGGGGGGCCTGGTGGCTCCTATCGTCCTGGGGTCACCCTTGCCTAGGTCCCCCAGTGGTTACCCACGTATACTCTCCCTGCTATCCCTGAGGTCGCCTGTGTCATATGACCTCCCCTTGTTGGGTTCCGTGGTGGGTGGGGGGGTAGAGGAATGAAGTTTGTTTTTATTATTATGGAAAATAATGTCCTCCAACCTGCCTCTCTCCCAGACCTCAACGCACGTCTTCTCAGCCTTCACTTGTGGCCACGCTGGAGCCCTTCCAGGTTTCACATGACTCTACCGGGGATTCGGCCTCCCCTGCCTTGCCTCCTCAGTCCGATGGCTTCCGTAACAGGGGTCGCAGGCAGGGGATCAAAGAGTGTACTCGGCCCTCAGGGCCCCCATGTTAGAGATTCGGGCAGTTTTTTTTTATTGTTCCTCCTCCTGCACTTTTTGCCAAGTTCTTAGTCGTTTGTGGCCCTGCTGGTGTAGACCTCAGAAAGTGCGATATTTTTCAAACACAAGAACTGGTCGCTGCTTGTGATGCGACCCTAAAGTGGTTCCACAGGCTGACGGCAGTTTGTTGGTAGAGGTGTCTGACCCTTCTCAGAGTACGACTCTTCTATCTTTATCCATGCTTTCTGGTCAGTCAGTTACATGCTTCCCCCATGCTTCATTGAATAATTCACGTGGTGTTGTCCATGCTAAGGAACTACTGATTTTCGATGAGGCACGCCTTGTTGAAGAGTTGTCTGCCCAGAATGTAATAAAGGTTGAGAGGATTATGAAGAAGATAAATGGTGTCCTTGTGCCAACTCCATCTTTGATTGTGACTATTGATTCATTGAGCCTCCCTGCTGTTCTTAATGCTGCATGGTACCGATACAGAGTTAGGCCCTATGTCCCTATGCCCCATCGATGTTTCCACTGTCAGTGTTTGGGTCATACTGGCTGAACCTGTAGGTGCCTTGACCTGGGCCTCCCAGCAGTCTGTGTGTCATGTGGTTTAGATGTCCATGAAGGTGTGGAATGCCCTGGTCCTGTATCTTGTGTCAATTGTGGTGGTGAGCATGCTGATTTCTAAAGCTTGTGATCGTTACAAAATGGAACATGAAATTTCGTCTCTCAGAGCTACAGAGAGACTGAGTTTTACCGAAGCCAAGGACCTTGTCATGTCTATGTATGTCCGCCCTGGTGTGCCCTTTGCTTCTATTCTTTCTAGGTCAAAGCCTGCTGTGCACCATGGTGGGGCTCCTGCTCCTCTCACTGACCTTTCTTCTCATCCCTTGTCCAATACCGGACGTCCTACTACTCCTCCTCACGGTCTTCCAGAGACTCCGGTACCTTTGCAGTCTGCATCTCATCCGGTTGCTGCTCCTGTACCAGCTGCTACTCCAGTACCGGCTGCTACTCCTGTATTGGCTGATACTCCTGTATTGGCTGATACTCCTGTATTGGCTGCCATTCCCATACCGACTGCTGCTACTGTACCATCTGCTCACTCTGCTACTGGGGTCCAGTCTTCCTTACAGTGTGCCTCTACAGTTTTTAGTGTGTCCTCAAGTTTTGTTTGCATAGAGATGGAGGTTGCGTTTGCCAACCTCAAACGGGTGAGGAGTGAGGAGTCTTTGGGTGATTTTCCCTCCTTCTAAGGTTCAGACTTCTGTACCACATGAGGATTCTGAGGGGACTCTTCGCTTGGCAACCCAGGGAGTGGTGACGTCTAAGTCGGTGAGTGTTCATGATAATCTATCTAGGATTCCAGTCCCTACCTCATGCTCAGGTGTGGCGGGGTCTGGGTCTTCAGACACTTAAAGGGCTCGGTCGCTTGCTCCCTCTTATCCATCACTCGGCAGCCAACCTTTAATTGATTCGGTCGGGGAGGGTCCGGTTGGCCCCGAGGTGCCAGCTGGACCCCTATATAGGGGTGTGGATGGGGCGAGTGGGTCTTCCAGGAAAATCTCTGTATCTCAGGCTCATTCTGGCGATAAGGTCTCTGTTGTTGACCCTTCTATTGACACTTCTACTGCTCCCTTTGCCCAGCAGGCTGAGAGATCTAGCCAGATTGCATCTGAAGCTGATGGTTCACCTCTGGTCCCGTCCCCACCAGGGGATGCTGTTGGACAGCTCGTTGGTGCTTCATATCTGAAACATGGGATGGCCTCCTCAAATGATTCAAGTCATGTGGACTCTACTTCCACTTCTGGGGCTGTCCTACACCTCCAAAGGCGGCCCCTAAGCAGCCTTCCAAGCAAGCTAGTATGCCCACTCCAAGAAGGAGTGTTGTAAAACTTACTTCCTCGTCCTCGCGTTTGCCTTATGATGTTAAACATAGGGTGCGGGTTTCTGGTGCTTGGCAGGCTCCTCCAAAGGGCTTTCATAAGCATCAATCCAAACCCACTCAGAAGGCAAGATTGTCTCACCCCTTATCCTGATTCCTTCCTCACTATGGGTACTATGGCATTCTCAGCCAGTATACTACAATGGAACTGTCGAGGGCTGCGTGGTATTCTCCTTGTGTGTGTGTCTCCAGCAAACTCTTGTAGGATTTGCCACTCCCCATGCACCACCTGGGTACAATGCATTTTACTCAGCACCAACCCAGGGTCCTGTTGGGGGTAGTGCTGTTTTGGTGAGGGCTGACATCCCTCATTGGCCAGTCCACCTCCAGTCTGACTTCCAGTGTGTAGCTGTGCGGTTGTATCCCCACTGCTGGTATACAGTTCTTCCATTATTTACCACCAAACAAGCAGTCAGTAGGATGGAACTTGAGAACCCTCTTGGCCAGTTACCTACACCCTTTCTTCTCTTGGGGGACTTTAATGGTCACCACCCTTTGTGAAGTGACTTTATTAACCAACGTGGGAATTTGTTGGCGTCCTTATTGGAGGATGAGGATCTTGCCCTGCTCAATACTGGGGCATTTACACATTTTCACCCCCAAACGGGTTCATTTACTGCAACTGACCTCTCTGTCTGCTCTCCTGACTGTCTCCTGAACTTTACCTGGGAGGTTATGGAGGATCTACATGGAAGTGATCACTTTCCCATCCTCCTTACTGCAGCAGTATCTAGTCCCAGTTCTCGTCTACTGAGGTGGAGAGTGGATAAGGCAGATTGCTCCCTTTTCTCTTCTCTGATTTCTGTTAATGTCTCAGTTGAAGACTTTTCACGTACTGATGAGGCTGTTTCGTTCTTTACCTCCGTTCTGCATTCTGCTGCCCTTCATGCTGTTCCTAAAACCTCTGGCACGTATCGCTATCGAACTGTCCCATGGGGGAATGAGGATTGCAGTGTTGCTGTATGTGCTAAAAAGTTTGCTTTCTCCCGTTATCGTAGATGCAGGACAGAGCATAATCTTGCTGAGTTCAGAAAGGCGTGGGCTAAGGCTTGTCAGGTACTGAAACAAGCTAGGCAGTACTCTTGGATTGCTTATGTGTCATCTGTAAACTCAAAGACGCCAGTGTCTCAGGTGTGGAAGAGGGTGCAAAATATATTTGGAAATTTCACTCAAGGCAGGTCCCTCGTGCTGATGTCTAATGGTGAGCCTGTTGGTGATCCTGCAGCTGTGGCCGATTTTTTTGCGTCTGCCTTTGCAACGGTCAGTCAGAGAAATACTACCACACCAGTTCTTGCCAGACAACGGGAGATAGAGGAGGCAAGGGTGCTGGACTTCCATTCAGGAATGTGGAGTCCTACAACCTCCTTTTCTCTTATCATGAACTCCCCAGTCTGCCCTTTCCCTTTGTCATGACACCTCACCAGGGCCGGGTGATATTTCCTATGCAATGCTTCGGCACCTGAATGATGATGCACTGTCTTTTCTCCTCTGCCATTTTAATAGAATCTGGAAGGAATCTTGTTTTCCCTCTTCTTGGCGTGAGGCTATTGTCCTGCCATTCCAGAAGCCGGGGAAGGCAGGTTACAGTCCCCTGGAGTATCGGCCAATTGCCGTAATATCTTGCTTGTGTAAATTATTTGAGAAAATGGTCAACACGCACCTAATTTATTTCCTAGAAAGGAATGAATGTCTCTCTCCGTGTCAGTCTGGTTTTAAAAATGTTGCTCAACAACAGATGCACTAGTCCGTCTTGAGGCTGCAACATGTGATGCTTTTGCTAAGCAGAAGCATCTGGTGTGCGTTTTCTTTGACCTAGAAAGGGCATATGATACTACATGGTGGTTTGGTAACTTCCTAATGAATGAGTTAGTTTTGGCAACGATGGCACTCGTTAATTATTTATTTACTTGTTTAATTATTCATTTAAATTGCTATATTCTTCTTGTCTACAGACGATTTCATTTAGCTTCGGATAGATGTTTCTCGTTGTGGGTAATATATCGTCAGACTATTTTATTCAGCCTGGCATAGACCACGTACTGAAGGGCTTACGATTTTTTTTTTTTTTTACTCACTATTTAAAGACGAGTTTTACAGGCCATGGTAGCCCTTATTGGCTGGTACGTGTTACGTGTGTTCTGGTGCTGGAAAGTGACGCCTTCATGTGGTGACACTGATTTAACTTGGCACCTCCTCTGACAGGTTATATAAGTGTCCCTTAACTCGCTCCCAGTCCCAGAAAAAGGATGGTGGGCTGCAGGAGACAGACAACTTCAGGCAGTCCGCTGGGTTCACGTTTCAGATGAACATGGAATTTCTTCTGTCAGTACTACCCTTACTACTTTGGGCATGAGGTGGGTAGGGTTGCGCGAGGCAGACCGAAAAGACCTGGGATGGGGTAAGAGAGTGTGACCTCAAGGATAAGGTACTGGACGGGGAGGTTGCCAGAAATCGAGCAGCATGGAGAGCCGCCGTTAGGTGACCCAGACCGACGCATGCAAGCGTGTTGGAGCCTTTAATTGGAATATTCACTCCAGTCAGAGTATCAGAACCCCTGCCAGGAATGTCCGGCCCGTGGTATTAAGGATGGCCACCTGGACTAACCCAGCACCCTCATCCTCTCTCAGTGTGCACCAGAAGTCAGCTTATCGATCATAAACGCCAGACAAGTGGTGCACATGAGGGCCACGATACCCAGTAAGAGTAGGTGAGAGTTGGAGTAAGGATCGTCCACATCCACCCACTCCCTCATCGACTCTGTCAGTGTGACCGCCTCATTACGGGGGAAGTTTCCATGGGTGTCGCCTCTGCTCCACCATCGCTGAACGAAGGGGTACATCACCAAGGCGGCCAGCCACAGCAGCAACAGGATTAACTGAACAGCCGCTATCCAGTGCCTACCCCGCCCCTTAGTCTTTCTTTTGGCGGAGTTGAGAGGGGGGCTGAAGCTTTCTAAAGAGGGGAAGAAAGGAGTGCGCTTGGGGATGGAAAAGGTAGGCAGGGAGACGGGGAATAAGGGTGTGAAGAGGGAGGACAGGGAGAAGGTGGAGGAGGAGGAACTAGTGGAGGAGAAGGGACTGCTGGGGGAGGGGCTGTTGGTGTCGCGGCACTGGGTCTTGGAGTCGGCGCTGTGCATCATTTTCATTATTATTATTATCTTTTTACGTAATTATTATTATCTTTTTACGTAAACAATAAAAAGCAGGAATTTTTTACCATATTAGTTGAAGAATGTAAAAACCTGGATGGTTAGTAAGCAGTCACAAATTTTATATTAATAATTTACCTCTAATACGAACGCACGTACGAGTATGTATTCACAGCGCATATACAGTAGTTTTTTTTTCAGTCCATCCCCTAATGCTTCTTTTACGTGTTAGAAGCCGAGAGCAGATAGCCACAGTCCGGTATACTGAAGGGTAAATGACCAGTCTGCATTCACTGGCATTACGTGAGTGAAAAGCAATAGTTGCGTCTTGTGGATCGAACTTAATGGATCTTGCCCTCTTACTGGGGCGCAAGAACCACTAGACCACAAGGCGTCAGTATTCGGCACCTGATTTTAGGGTGACACTTGACTATATTTTTCAGCAGAGAAACGAGACTTAGAGTGTTAAAATTAGTATCATTAGCTCTATCACGATCAAGACAACTACAACTCTTCATATCCAACTACCTACAGACGATTTTACTCATCTGTGTGTGAGTAATAGGAGCCTGAGAATGTCAAACCACTGAACCTCCCTAACCCTCTCTTCTGAACTCTCGACACTGTACCAAACACTTAAGCTGGCGGATGCATTTTTCCTTTTATTTCACCAGTGCTCACGATGGGGAAAGCGAGTGTAATGTTAAATTCAGTGTGTGTGTATGTGTATGTGTGTGTGTGTGTGTGTGTGTGTGTGTGTGTGTGTGTGTGTATGTGTGTGTGTGTGTGTGTGTGTGTTGGCAGATTAACTCAAACTTTTATAATCCATTTTAAACAAAACTTAATGAATTACTGGAAGACCAAACAAGGAGTTGGCCTATTGTTTTTTAGAACAATAGATAAATTTAGGTCACATGGGCAGGTCGGAATAAACAGTTTTGGTCCGGTTTAGACCAAATACTGTATGTTCAAAGAGTATGACAAGAACAAGAGATACAAAGATGACAAATAATAGCAGAAGTTGATGGTTGCAGGACAAAGTCAGATATCGTCACGAGTGCCCTGATCTGTGAGCAAAACTACTGATTTATTTATTTATTTATCCAAAGTTGGTAAAAGAACTGAGGTTCGATCAGGGGGTCATTATTATTATTACTATTATTATTATCATTATTATTATTATCATTATTATTATTATTAATATTATTATTTTTAATTTTTACAATAGGTCTTAAATCAAGATCACTTGACAATGTCGATTAAACTGCTTTTCCCGAATTAGATCAGCCGTTGTGGAAATGTGTGCGATAAGGCGAGGATGAAGGAATAAGACTTTTCATTCAAAGATATGACCACAGGGAAAGGTCAAGTATGAAGGTCACTTGGCAAGGTCAGCCTGAATACACTTCATTTGATTTAGGCCAAATTTGGGGGGAGGGCTAAGGGTAAGGCATGGACGTAGGAATTTGATTTTATGAGAAAACTTAGTCAACGGTCAATGTCACAGGGCAGTTTGATTCTTCGATCCGTATGTGTCTAAGTGTGAAGAAAAGTACAGAAATAATTTTGAGAAGCTTGATGTAAACTTAAAAGACCAGTAACAGGGCTGATCCTTAGTTAGGGGAACAGTCGGGAATTGGTCGAGGTCATATGGCAAGGTCAGCTTGAACCGATTTTATCCGATTTAAACCAGACTTGGTGAAAGTGTTGAGTCAAAAAAGGGTGAAGGAATATAAATTTCAGAACAGCTTGGCAAAGGTTAAGATCAAAGGACAAGGTCAACCCAAAGAGCTGTGTCCATTATGGCCCAGTCTTAACCCTTAGCCGGCGGTGGAACTATATTTAGACTGTGTAAAATAGACTGAAAAATTGCGGTGAGACTATATATAGACGCTACCCCAAAAATTGTCCCCTGTAAATCCTAGCAGAGACTATACATAGACGGTAATGTGTAAGTGACCTAGAGCCTCAGATATCCCTATCTGGCAGCCTACGGGTAGCGGGAGGCCTATATAAAGGTGAGCACCTGGTGGCTTTCATCGATTCTCGCGCTGGCAGCCGTGGTGTTAAGAGCTCTCTCCCAGGTAGTGAAACGTGGGTTCCCTCTCCCGTAGACTTTCCTCCCTTTCAGCCATGACTTCCCATCGTGTCTCGGCCTACGACCCGTCGAGGGGGGCCACAACTGACACAGGAGAGTTGCCCAGAGCGCAGACCATCACAGGCGTTGTCAAGTGGTACAGTGTGAAGGCGGGATACGGATTCATCAGGCGCCAGGATACTGAAACTGATGTTTTTGTGCATCGTCTGGGGATCACTGCTGTCACTTCACGACGTCTTAAGCGCTCATTAGGCGAGGGTGAGACTGTTGAATTCCAGCTTCACCATACACCGAAGGGTCCCGAGGCTAGAGACGTCACTGGGCCGGGG
>JAGKTI010038296.1:0-10747 GCA_018397915.1 Birgus latro | reverse complement strand
GGGTACGAGGAGGAGAGGAGTAGGTAGGGGTACGAGGAGGAGAGGAGTAGGGGTACGAGGAGGAGAGTAGGAAGAGAACAAGGAGGACAAAAAGAGGAAGCCTAATATGAAATACTAAAACACACAGAGAATAAACACTCCAATATTGTTTTCATTTGTCGTACAATGCCAACCCAGGGTATCATAAGTTTAAGCCTCGGAAACTGCTTGTTAGTCAAATAACTTACTGGCAAACCCCTATCAGTAATTCCCCATTTAAGATACTTTCACTAAGCACAGTTTTTCTCTTAACCTGTCAGTCAAAAATACAAACACTTTTCACATAATATGCTTCTTAATTAATCTCCAAGGTGTGCTGTGAAAGATCAATGTTAATTCATTTAAAAATATTAATTTAAATTTAACACAAATAAATATGATACTTAAATGTTTGAGAAACAGTCCCTCTTGCTGGGACCTACCCTAAATGTTCACCTATCAGTAATTTATGAGAATATATTTATCAATTATTAAATGAGGAATTACTTTTGGCTGGCATTATACACAAATAAAACTCACAATTTACACATATTGTGGAAAATGTGCCTTTAGATCTCAGATAATGTTTTAATATAATTCCATCCTAGGCTTATATAAAATGAGCTTCTTAAACTTGAAATTAAGAGTGCATGGTGGGCCTGTTGAAGTGGTTCATTATTTTTGTATATCATTTGTAAAGCCTCCACACTTGCAATTGCCTTGGCTGCTTTATCTCTGGCAGCCTCCCTATTCAGTTCCTAATCCTTGAGTTCACACACACTATGACCTCATCCCAAGTCTTTTTTTTTTCAGTCTGCCTCTCGCAACCCTACCCCCGATTCTCACCTTCCGCACCCAATTGTTATAAAAATGTGGTGCTGGGCAGGCACCTTCATGTGGTGGCACTGATATAACCAGGCCACGTCCAGTAAAAAGGGCCAGATGCTCACTCACTGACCATTTAAGTCCCTGGAATCCTGACTACTTTACACATTTTCCTCTATATAAGTGCTTCAAAACTATCAACTTTCCCATTCAACACCACCAATACAACACCAGCTGGTGTTCTCAGTGCCAAAGATCCCTCGTGGCTAAACACAGACACAGGACAACCAAGGGACTCTCTGACCAGAAAAGCACGAACACGTAAACCACCACCACCACACCCCAACAAGACCTCCACACAGACTGCCTCCTTCCCCCAGCCTCACTGTGTACCTCTTCAAATATGTTAGTTTATTTATATCAAACAGAACTGGACTAATTCCAAGACACAGTGATATTTAGTGATGATCTTAACTGACCCTCCAGTCTGGCCCCTTGTCAAAGGAAAATAAAATTATTATGGCCACTCAAACCACCAAGGAAGTTGTACCAGACCCATCACTTGACCACTGCCCGAAATGTATTACAAAGTGACCTCCATCCAATTACAACGTGCAACCATTTCTGTGTTTTATTTTTCCCTTTTTTTTTTTTTCCTTTTCCTGTTAATAATTTTTCCCTGTACAAACTACCTAGTCACAATCCTTCAACACTACAAGCACTGCCTCACCAACATCCCTCTTCCTTCTCTAACACTCTATTTTCCTCTTCTCAACACAACACCTCCCTCTTCCCCCTCTCCCCAACACTACACTTCCTTCTTCCTCTTCTACCCTGCACTACACTTCCCTCTTCTTCCTCTACCCTGCACTACACTCCTCTCTTCTACTGCCACCTAACACCTCACACAATTTGTTTTTCCCCAACCTAAATAACCTACATCCTAGGGACTGTGTTGTGAAAAGATTATTTTTTCATACTGTACAGTAGCTAAAACAAGTATCTGTGCATACTACATCAGAAAGTTTACTATATACTTTTATTCTATTTTTTTTTTAATGCAAAGAAGAAACTGAAGGCCTGAAGCTTGCATGAGTGTTCTCTCCAAGAAAAAAATAAAATACAGCTAAATTCAAGATCCATTCATTTTGAGATGCCTGGACAAACTGCCTTAAAACTGAAGATTTAGGGTGATAATTACTGGGCCATCAAGCTTGTAATATTGTAAATTCACACTAATACATTTTACAATGTAGTGGTATATATCTTCCAGTAAATTAACCACTCTTTCTAAACAGTATATCCTTTCTCTCTGTATTGATAAGCTTCTGATATGGTATCCTAAATAAGTGTACTCAAATTATTACGTGGTATTCAGTGTCAAGGCAATTTGTATGCATTAACTCCACGGCTACATAAATCCATTCTGTCACTTTTTATTACTCTACTTTCCTTTTCAGGTGGCTTTACATAAAGTGACAAGCCTAAAGGTTTCTTGGAAGCCAGGAAACCACTTACAGAGCTCGGTGGTAACCATATAACCAACCCATACGTGTTCCCTGCATATGAAGAGGTTCTTGGTGGAGGGTTAGGGTTCCTCCTCATCAAATAACCAACTCAAAGACAAAATGACCACCCCTAATGGGATCAAGGTGTCTGGCTATAGACAGATGGACACTGTACACCACATGTTAGCTGTGGTAAGAACTGTTTCCCAATACTGAGAGACAGCAATCATATGTGATACTGTTCTTGGTGGGTCAAAGCGTGTATATCAACCCTCCTTAGATATCACTTGTTACGTTCACAATTTTGGCAACACTAACCCCCTCCTGCACAGATGCTTGTTTTGGCTACTGTTTACACTCACTACCCAGCACCTACACCCAGTCAACACCTACATAAGTGCTTCAAAAACATCTGTTCTCATCCTACACCCAGCACTAAATTTCACAAAGAAATATTTGATACACTCTTCTTCTCCCCCTTAAAACGGCCCCCATTCAGAGAGAACTGTACAGTGAAAATCCATGGCATTTCACAGTCCAGGTCATCAGCTCCGACCACCTGCACTATTGCAGTCCGCTGATGGCTGTGGCCGTCAACCTTCTGCTGTTTTATTTTTTAATTTATTTATTTTATTTATTGTTTCACTCAGTACATAGCTACCACCTACAGCATAAAATATGATGCTTGTCATAAAAAATACCATGAAAAGCATGTAATCAAGAGTTACACTACACTCAGTGCTTCAAAAAAATCTATTCTCGTCCTATACCCAACACAAAATTTCACAAGGATATATATATTTTTCTCCCCCCTAAACGGCCCCCATTCGAAACGAACTGTATTGTGAAAAGCACATGGAATTTCACAGTACAGGTCACCGGCTCCGACCACCTGCAACTCTGACCATACACAATACCCGTAGCCTAAGTGCAGTCCGCCAGCGGCTGTGGCCGTCATCCACCTTTTTTTATTTATTTTTTTTCTTTAACAATTTCAGATGGTACATAGCTACTACCTAGATACAAAACAGAAGCCTTCAAGAACCATCACAAGACACCCACCCTTCAGACACAACCACACCCAGAGAAACACAATTACACCATCACTCTCTCTACTCTAACTTGGTTTAAAAATGGCTTATGCTCTCATGAATGCTGAGGTGTAAGAAGACAGGAAACAGGCATTAAACTATGATGCCTGTCATGATGAAAAGCTATGGAAAGAATGTAGGTCTGTAATAATGTTTCTGCCAGTGGGAAATGTTACAAAAAGCTGCGTAAACATGACAATTTGTGCCAAGTTAGAGTGAAATGAGTATAACCAGACTTCCACACAATCATCACCTTCCTCTACTTCAGTGCTAAGACAATATACAACTCACAGACAATACACTATGCCCACAGTGTAATGCCTCCTGCCACACCACAAAACACTCACCACACACACTATCACACCACAAAACACTCACCACACTCACTATCAAACCACAAAACACTCACCACATGTACCACAGTGTAAGGCCTCCTCCCACACACCACACCACACACTACCACAACAGACAATCTTTCAACACACACATCTTTGGGGCTGCCAGGATTTCTGTAGTCAATCAAGTGGGATTACAAGCCAAGATTACTAATACACAGCAAATATTCTTCAAAACAGCATAATCTTCATCTAATACGCTTATCATCTACTGACAAAGGAAGAAGATATAAGAATTAATTGTTATGCTAAAGGAAGGTGGGGCAAACACTCTCAGTACAGGTGATGGGAGGGCAGAGCCCTGTAAGGATTTTTAGCACTAGGCCAAGGTATCTCTCCCAATATCTCTCTCTTTCAATTTTATTTCCAGTGAACAAAGAACAAAAAATGAACAAGGATCAAGGGGGAGGACTAGTGATGTGGACTAATCATCATCATCATCATAACCAATTATCTTTCAATCATCGTAACCATTTATTTTTATTTTTCAAGCAGTCACACTCCTATTCATTTATTTATTTTTTTACATATGGATGTAATGTACAGGGCCCATAAAGCACAGAGGAAACCCCAAGAGGGAGAAACAGGCCAACTGCAATCCCACTGAAATGACTCTGACACTCATTCACTCACCATTCAAATCCCAGTACCTTACACACACACACACACAGACACACAAATCATTGGGACATCATTCATCCTTGCTCACTCCAACACTGATATTAAACCACCATCATTTACATTCTTTTTCTCTCTCTCTAGACTCATAAACAACCCCAACCTACTGCAAGACAACACCATCACCCAAACGATACAGAGACTAAGGAATCGCAACAATGAAGGAGAATGTATCAACACAACAGCATAATGATGGTTCTAAAATGTATAAACAATTGCCTGTGCTGGTGGACAGCTTATAACTTTACCTAACAACCTCTGCCTAATATTGCATACGATAGGGACCTGACAGGCAAATTAGTTCTTGCACGGGCTTGGGAAAATATGGCAAATGACTGTGTGATACGAAGTGGTACATGAAATTAGTTCAGTTCATTGGGCACCTTAGGATCTTTCCATATCTATCTATCTATCCATAGCCCAACACCCTAATCCATATATTTATAAAATTTTAAACACCTGAACATCAGAGGCACATTTCCACATAACACATAAGAAAAGAATATAAAGATAACATATTACACTTCAACACACACCTATGGTCAGTTTAATTCCACCTGACAAAACAAGGTAACTTTTATAACTTTTTCAGTACTAAATCATTGGTGTATAAAATTCAATAGGCCTTAGTGATGAGGTAGGGATGAGTTGCCTTGGCTACTATTCAAATTAACTTAGTCTGACTACACTTGGCCATAATCCAAGCTAGAGGTTATGAATCTCTGTCAGGCAAAAGCAAGCTGACTATAGATACAAACAGGCACCAAAAAAACACACCCACATCAATATATAAACATACAGTCAGCCACAGGGAAAAAAATATTAACAGGAAACATAAACTGCATTAACGACAAATGTTCGTATACATGCAGGGAAAAATCTCCACTGGTTAATCTCTGATTTAAATGAAGGGAATCAAGTGGGGATGTTTAATGAAGAGAATCAACTCAAGATGCTCATTAATCTTTGCCATAAATGAATGTTAACTAAGGATGCCTGTTAGTGTTAAATTCTCAGTGCTATATGAGGCAATACATATTTCTTTTTAAAGCAGAGATGAAAAAAATGAAGGCTGCAAGAAATAATACACAAAGGAGAACCAAATTCAAGATCCATTAATTCTGAAACTCCTGCATACTTTGTGTTTTAAAGACTGGAGGACATAGGCAGGGGGAAATACAGACTGAGGATGACAACTTCATAGCTGACTTGCTGTCAATTAAAATCAACAACACAAGGACAAGAGTACATATTTTTTTTCAGCAAATTTTTTCCTGTGGCTGACTGTGGAGTACATCACAATGGCATGGCAAAAAATAATAAAGCAAAAATAACAAGAAAACAGGCATACAAATATAATAACCAACATCAATACTTCAGGAAGGACAATATATGCAAAACACCTATTTTTATTGTTGGGTAAAAAAAGCACTATGGTTTTTCGCAGTGTCCTGTTATTGGCCACAGTTATTTATGATCTTTTGGGCTGACAATACCTGCTGTTGTGGTGGTCCAATGCTCATTTTAACTACAAACAATCAAAGTCAATGCTGGAGAAACTAAATACTGCAATTTAATGAAGGAAAAGAGGCAGTATGGGCTTTTGGGTGAGAATTAATCCTTACAACAAAGATTATCTTCTAATAATCTTTTTTCAGACATGTGTGCATCTTTCAGCAGTCTACTTTGCAAAATGACATGCATATATCCTTAGCAAAATTTCTCAGCTCATTTAACCACATCTCATTCAAGACGCTAGATGATCAGCACACACAGATAAGCTACAAACAACTGACACTGTTTGATTTAGTCAGGGAGCAAATACTGTACAGGTAAAAATGCTGAATTTGCTGTTATACTGGCTCAGAGAAGCAGCTTGGTTACAGCACTACTACAGAGGAATACCCAAACACCTGCCACTGTTTTATTTAGTCAGGAATACAGGACCACAGCAACAGCAGCCCACAATTTTCTAAACCATAATACAGGGCTGCCCAAATATCTGGTGATCGGCTCAGTCTGCGGGTGTGGGGAATGCATGTACTGTACTTTGATGATTTTATTCAATTATGCTCTGTTTAACTAGGGATTAAATTACCATCCTTCCTTTGCAAATGCTACTTGAAACAAGACTAATATGGTGCTAGTCATGAAGAAGTGCTATGGAAAGGATGTTGGGCCACAGTGCTAGCTCATTCTGCCAGTGAGGTATGGGAAATAAATCTGGATAAGGCCAAAAATCTCATGTTTCCTTGTGTCATGCCATATATTGTATCATGCTTGTGTGTCATGTCTCTGTCTGTCATGTGTGTGTGTGTGTGTGTGTGTGTGTGTGTGTGTGTCAAGCCTCTGTGGTAGTTCAATTGGTATTTGGATGGAGCTGTAAGGGAGAGAATGGGCAGGGATGTGAATATATTGGAGTGTCTAATGAGAGAGGGTAAGGTGTGGAAATTTCCTGAACTGTTGCTTGCTGATGATACTGTATTGTGAGGAATGTGAACTGCAAGGCTTGGTGAAGGAGTCTGGGGGTGTATGTAGGATACAGAATTCAAAAGAGAATGTATGTATGAGTAAAGCTGTGATCTTAGAGGGAAAATAAGTCAGGCATACACAGTGAGACAGGATGGTGAGGAAACAGAAGGAAAGTGCATTCAAGTACTTAAGTAGTGTGATGAGTAAGGATGCAAGTGCTTGAATGGGTACAGCAGGGTAGAAAGGTTGCTGGATCACTGAAAGCTGTGATAATGGGTAGGGAAGTGAGCATGGAAGTGAGGCTTGGATCCTGTTGGAAGGACACAAGTCAAGAGTGACAGCAGTGTAAATGAAGTGAGGAGTGTGTGGAGCTTTACAGACAGACAGACAAATGAGGAAGTAAAGATGCATTGTGGTGTTGAGGAGAAATACTTGAGATAGATTGGCCATGTAGAGGATGGAGAATGAGAGACTGACTAGAAGAAAGTATGTGTATGACGTGGAGGGGGAGGGGAGGAGGGGAGACCATGGCGAAGATGGAAGAATGGAGTGGAGAGATACGAGGGAGGGGGTGTGAGTTGGAGAGAGGGCAGTCAAATGGCAGATGTCAGTGCAACATGGAGTTAATTTGTCTGTGGCTCCCCTTATGGGACTGAGATGTCTGGCAGTAGAGAGATAACAGTCAGAGGAAGACATAAATTTCAGCTTACTGAAATGAGTGACCTTTAAGCAATTACTGAACCAATGCAAGGGGAGATATTTAATCACTTGGCAAAACATGCAAACAATGGATGTAAACAAGCAATTGTTATAAAGTAAGGAAAAGTTATGGGCAACAGAAAATGATGCACGACAGATATGGTAATGGTGACTGAGCCTGCACCACATCAATCAGTTATAATCAATATAATAACCAATATATTATTCTCTTCACTGCAATAAAATCCTAACCATCCTAACCATGCTAACCTCTTTTTCCCACCTAAGGATGGGGTAAGGTATGCTTCAAACAAGCAAGAACAAAGCATAAGACATGTTATATCTGAACCACCCTGTATTTCTTAGCATCTGTGGCAAATAACCAGGACTTACTGTATGTTTGTGATGGACAGGCATGTGCAAAAGTATGCCAACAATGGTCTGCCAGCAATAACTTGTATTTCATATTTATCTTTCTTCTGTTCCAAGCAACATCCTTCTCCAACTTGTTCTCCTGATGCTTGGAACAGACACTTTCATATGGCAATGATCAGGTATCGAAACTGTCAGGTTAAACTAACAGCCTTCAGTTCCTTTATCCCCCTAAAGGAGAATGGTGGACTATGAAAGAATAGTAACTCTGGTGTGCAGTCCTTACCACATACACACCACACCTTCCATTCCGACAGCTGGCACAGAAGTGTCTACATACTTTTGCTCATGCTCAGGACAGGATTTCTGCAAAACATTTCATAGCCTATGGTAGTGTACGGCTGGCCAGTTGTCTATAACCTTAAGTCGCTTTACTCAAATCTGGCGAAGACGTCTTCTTTCAGAGGTGACAGCAGGAGGGAAACAAACGGGTTGTTTGGTATGATTGCTAATCAAAGTGGACATCTTGTGACTATCATGAGTGACGGGCCAAGTGGCATCTTGCTNCCCAGGATATAAGTTACTACACAAGTGGCAACATAAAACTA
Source organism: Birgus latro (assembly GCA_018397915.1). NCBI lineage: Eukaryota > Metazoa > Arthropoda > Malacostraca > Decapoda > Coenobitidae > Birgus > Birgus latro. The sequence continues at coordinate 2,081 of JAGKTI010038296.1, read as the reverse complement.
GACAAGTCATGTGGTGGTGTAATGAGTTACGGCGTTCCAAGTAAATGTGGCCCAATATGGTATTATATCAGTCAGTAGCTAGTCCCAGGTCTCTTGCATAAAAGGGGAAACAAAAAATCTGTGAATGAATGGGTGGCTGTGAATGTGTGGTCCAGCATCTCACAGATGTGAACAAAGTGTGCAACATCTCACTTGCAATATCCACTTAAGAGCGTACACACAATCATTGAAGCACTGCCTAGGCCATAAGAAAAAAACAAAAAAACAACCATCAACACAACCCCCTCATAGAGCATTCCGCCCCCTTACTGCACGAACACAACGTGATTATTGCAAGCAAGGTGATGCGTGCATGTGTACTAAAAATCATCCACCTGTGTGCCACTTATCTTTCCAACATTTGAAATGAAAACCCCTTCTCTTTGAACTCCGGAAGCCGCATTACCCATATTGGAACCGATATATATCATCGCACACACTGGTGGGTTGTGTGTTGTAAAAAGGCAACCCACCCACCCAGTCATCCCCAATTCCCCAAAGCCCCACTAGCAGCAAAGGGACCCGGGGCCGCGCTACACGACAGTAAAACAGCAACTAATTCACGTTGAAATTTTTAAAGTTTATTTTTCCGATGCAGACTTTTCACTCATTGACTGCAAGCGTAAGACTTTAATCTCCTCTGTCTGATTTGGCGCTGATTTTCTAGGTGCGTACCGGTACTTAACGTTCTAACTTCCATGCGGGGGGAATCGATAGGGCCACGGTTCGTAAACAACGAGTAACACCGACACTGCAGGGTCGATTGGTGTGGGTGATTGAAACGGAAATCATAGCAACAATATACACGAGTACCTGAAACAACTGGCCAAGCCGCTGGATGCAAAAACCCTGTCCACTGCGCATCAAATACTGTACAATACAATAACATTCAAGTCCAATAATCATGTGCATAATTCACTGGGGTGTCTTCTAGGTGTGGCTGAGAAGGCTTGCTAAGAAATAATGTTAGGAAATCGCCCCAGCCACAAAGAAGACAAGCCACTTTGACTGAACTAACACCAGACATTGTTCAACTGAGAGAAACACTGGACCTGCAGGCAAAGGCAGCAAAAATAACAGGGGCAACCTTTCTATCACAAAATTCTTGTAGTATATCTAGCTAGCTAACACTTGCTGCAATCTATTTACTAGCTTTGTGTATCTGTGTAATGTGTATCTGTGTACTTTATGCTGGCTGAGAACACAGCTTAGCAAGGAAACATGCTAATCATGAAGTGCAATGGCAAGGTTTCAAAACTATCTGCTAGTGGTATACCTGGGGAATTTACTTACTGTACTCTTGTTACTCTAAAAAGGCATAAAATAAGCATCAAGCAGAATGCTAGTCATGAAAAAATCTGGTGAATGGACAAATCCAGGGCCAAGTTAAGGTGCAAGATGTATGATAATTGAGTACAGACTAATATAAATCAGTTAAAAATAAAGATCATTATTATCCTTAGACCCCAATGCATCCCTCTCAGTTGAATAAAACCATCTGGTGTTAGTTGGAATAAAGACAGTCGCTCTCCCACTTAACGAGCATCTGAGCTGAGAATTATTATTGTTGAGATTAAACACTTACCAGCTTGAGATTTCATTAGGCTTTGTGGCTGCCAGCCTGACAGTGCCAAGGACTGACTCCTGGTACTTATCCTATCCCATCATCATCGTCATCGTTGTCGTCATCGTCATAGTCGTTGATTGGCGAGTAAAATCAGTACCTACATTAAGTTAACTGGCCTTATATACCCTAGTGGTGGAATGATCCAGTTATGAAGCCTACCACTGCCACTGATCATAGTGATCAGCATCAGTCCTAACACCTTTTCCCACCCAACGATGGGGTGAGGAAATATTAAAATATCGTAAGTAGGGGAGCAACTGTTATACTCTGTCCATTTCAACTTGGCTTAAAAGTGATCTGGAAAGGATGCTATCCTCTGCTTCTGGCCTACGAGGATTTGGCTCCCAAAGACAAAACTCTCTGCCAAGTCAAGGTGGACGAACCAAAATATTTCGAACTCACATTTCAGAAGGGT
>JAGKTI010038295.1:0-10747 GCA_018397915.1 Birgus latro | reverse complement strand
CAAAATCTTCCTCAGGATTACCCACTAATGTTTAATAATGTCCAGCTCAGTCCTGCATCATCCTTGAACATGCTAGGGGTTTCATTCTCTCGGGATTTATCTTGGAAAGAACATATTACATCTCTTGTGAAATCTGCTTCCAAGTGATTAGGTGTGCCGGGCCGACTCTGAGCTTTCTTTACCCCTGCACAGATGTTGACCTTGTACACGGGTTTTATTCGCGCGTGTATGGAGTACAACTCTCATGTGCGGGGAGGCTCTCCACATGCGTTTCTTCTCAATAGGGTGGAGTCAAAGGCTTTTCGTCTCATTAACTCTCCTCCTCTTACTGATTCCCTTCAACCTTTGTCTCTTCGCCGCACTGTTGCTTCTTTATCTCTCTTCTATCGCTACTTCAATGGTCACTGTTCCACTGAACTGTCTGCTTGCATCCCTCCACCTCTACGCCGGGCACGTAGTACCCGTCTAGGAACTATCTCTCATCCCTTTTCTGTCCAACTCTCTAATGAAAGAGTTAACCGTTACTCCCAGTCCTTCATTTATGCAACTGGTCAACTCTGGAACTGTCTCCCTTTGTCTGTATTCCCTGCTTCCTATGATCTCCAATCTTTCAAACTCAGTGTGTCCAGGCATCTCGAAATGAATGGATCTTGAATTTGGCTCTCTTTTGTATTTTTTTTACCTTTTCTTGGAAGGAACAGTATGCGGGCCCATGGCCCTTGGTTCCTTCTTCCTTGCAAAAACAAAACAAAAAACGCTAATCCTTTTTCTGTCCAACTCTCTACTGCAAGAGTTTGCTGTTGCTCCTTCATTTATGCAACAGGTCAGCTCTGGAACTGTCTCCTTCTGTCTTTATTTCCTACTTCCTTTGATCTTCAGTCTTTCAAACGCAGTGTGTCCAGGCATCTCGAAATGAACGGATATTGAATTTGGCTCAGTGTTGTACTTTTTTTTTTTTCCTGGAGGGAACAGTTTGCGGGCTCCTGGCTTTCGTTCGTTCTCCCATGCATTAAAAAAAATAAATAAATAAATAAAAAAAAATCAGCACTTTTCTGTCCAACTCTCTATTGCAAGAGTTAACCGTTACTCACAATCCTTCATTTATGCAACATATCGACTGTGGAAGTTTCTCCATCTGCTTGTATTTTCTACTTTCTATTATGCCTAGTCTTTCAAACTCAATGTGTCCAGGCATCTCGAAATGAACGGATCTTGAAATTGGCTGTCTGTTTTTTTTTCTTTCTTCCTTGCACAGAGAAAACTAATACACAAGTATCCATTATATATATAACAATATTGATAAGTCTCATATATAATATACGAATAGCAAGTACATTACATATAGCTGATTCTTAATACAATAGACTACTGTTGACTTGCCATTGAACTGCTATCTTATTACCATTGTACAGTTATGTATATGTCTGTTATACAAACACAGTTATGCTACTGTAATATATCACTGCTATATGTTATGTTTCTACAGAGTTATGTCACTTCACTATTATAATGAATACCATGTATTTACTCAAATGTTTGTTCAGTATACTGATAACAATGTATCATGTTACTATATGTTTTGTAAAACTGTAATATAGACATACGTCGTAGATACGACACTTTGGCGTGACTGAGCAATATACAGTAGAGGCATTAAAACAGTTATAGGCTTTCATAATTTTGTAACAGTTGTTAACATGCAACAATATGTAACAGACAGGTAATTATGTCTGAGTTCTCTAAGAAAGGTTAGATACACTTCCCTGTAGCCAGACACTCAAATATCTCAGACACAGGATGAGGTCAATGATCAAGTGACGAAAACCTGACCGACACACACGTCACCAAGCCGGAAGCACGCACGCGCACACACACGCACACACACACACACACACACACACACACACACACACACACACAATCCAGCCGGAAGCCTTGGCAGTAGATTTATACCCCGAAATCACATGTAGGATCTCAGAGAGCCAGAGAGAGCCAGGGAAGAAGGAAGGAGAAGGAGAGTAACAGCTAGAGAGAGTGGGAAGGCGGCAGCCAACACAAACTGCCCCTGACAATACAACGGGTCACGTCAAGCTCAATAACTTTTCCAGTCATGCAACTGTCTCACAGTAAATCTCCATCGACCCCAATCTGCCTATTCATCACCTCACTTCACTTATAATACGAAGAGATAACGAGAAAGAGACGGCCTACCCTGACGTTCCCCTACAACGTCCACGTTATTCTCTCTCCTCCTGGGTCTCTCCGATCGACCAGACACGATAATAAATCTTCTCTCTCTGTAATAAAAAGATGAAGGCTACATAATTCTGACATCTGGTGGCCTGTGACACAAAGAGTATGTAACTGAGTAAGAATACTGTAAGTACGTTGCCACGACTGACAACAGCAGAGTGCCACAAATCTGACAACAACACTGTGCTACATGACTCGCAGTCAAGGTGCTGGGGTAAATGTGGCCAAAGTAGTACTCTTACAGGCTGGAGCAGCAGATGAACACTGAAGGCTGAGTGGCTCCTGCAGCCCTTTTATAACCACTGGCACCCAGGCTATACCGACCCCTCCCCTCACACCACACCAATCAGTGAACACCTTCTTCTCCCCTCTCACCACACCAGTCAGTGAACACCTCCCGCTCCCCTTACACCACACCAGTCAGTGAACACCACCCGCTCCCCTTAACCACACCAGTCAGTGAACAACGCCCCTTCCCCTCTCACCACATCAGTCAGTGCACATCTGTCTCACCAGTCTATCTCACCAAATTATTAAACTGTTCAACAGAATAGGAAATTAAGTTTAATTTTAAAGTTAGCCTGGTGAACAAATGGTTATCAAAGATATCTCACAAGCACAACTCTTTCAGTGGCCATAATCATACCATAAAATAGTCATTTTCCATAGTAATTCTTAATTACTGTAAAGCGATCATTTATGTAGCCAGTAGTTTAGAAAGCATATGTGATAACTGTTTGTCGGTAAGAAATTTGCACAATCAAAGACACAACTATCTTCCCAGTTCCGGCTAAAGAAAATTTACACCTGGCGAGGTACAATGAAAACCCTATCTCTTCTAGTGCGGGTTTTTTCAAATGGTTCGAGTTTTCCACTAGATGTTCGGCAAAGTTTTGGAAGATACTTGTGTCTATGTTTGAACAAAAAAAATAAAATCAGCACATACACACATTATTTCTTGCCCAGGAAAGACGGATATAGTTCGCCTGAGAGAAACATTCAAAAAATTAAGAAAATATGTCAGGCGACCCTGATTCAGCTAAGAATTTCATTTAGGCTCGTACCAGGCAATTTTGCTCTGTCAAGAGTCAATGGGTTATGCACTTTTACCAAACTTTCAGTGATTTTATCTTTAGGTCATTGGCATAAAATATTTTCTTATCAATCGTCTTATTTATGTTTTATAGTTTAATGGTCAGACAATTATACCCCTGTTGTAACTAGTCATCACAATCCGGTAGTATACACGACAGACCACTGACTTTACTTCAGGATTCGGAATATATTTACCTACAGACATATTGAGAGGTGAATGCTGACATCCAAACAAACAAACAAACAAACATTACAGTGAATGACACTTGGAGGATCTGTTAAGCTTTGTATTATTATCAGTGTATTTATTAATTAACCAATAAATTAGGTACTTCTGCGTTCTTACAAATTGCAACCTTAAAGTGAAGAAGTGAAGCATGAATTTCATGTGAACCTCGTCGTTAGTACTAATGAAGTGCGTGGTCAGCGATGGTGGTGGTGTGTGTCTTGGGTGTCCACCTGGCGCTGTTCTTCCCACTTGGCCCAACCATACATCTGCTCCATAACAAGTCCCACCACGCCCATTACAAACCCACATCCTAACACCACAAACATGCCCTGAAAATGAGCAGTATTACATGTAATGCCGTAATCCTTTCCTTTATCAACTAACCCACAATATTCCATTAAAATCGGAAAACTAAATCCTACGTAGGGAAAAAGTGACATGTTTAATGCAAATCATTAGTGATATTTGCAGTAAATTTACAAATAAAAGTTACAATTATAGACTTAAAACAAAGTTTTTAAAACGTATGGAAGTTATAAAGTAAAATCTAACGAACTAGTGCTTTTCCAGACTATCCAAGAAGTCCGTGGCAGGACCTACCCACAGGTTGCTGAGTGAGAAGGCAGAGGTGACGGTGATGATCCTGGGTGGGTTCTTGCAGGTGCTGGAGTTAGGATGAGAGAATTTCTGCCATTTATCATACAGGCCAGATTCCACCAATGAATACGCCCTGTCTTAGAAAATAAAATGGATAAAACATTATATTCGTCATGCCAGTAAATACCTACCATAGTAATTTTTTCTCATGCCTATTTCGACTTCGATGTAGATATCAAGTATTTTCAAGTTCTGTGTAAAAACAGACAGAACTATTTTTATCTTGAATGTTTTCGTAACTGACAAACTGTTCAGTTCTTACAGCTTATTCAGTCTTGGCATAAATGGGCTGTTCTTTTGGGCCACCATGGCTAGAGGAGTGGTCAGGTAGCCGCTCCGGGACAGATAAAAATCACAGGTACCTGTCAAAATATTTAGTGATGATAAAGTAATGGGACTATTATACTGTTAATTAGAATAAAGTAGTCCTTCTTGCAGAGGCTCTTAAACTGCCATTTGTGTAACGACAGGCAGTGATTTTCATTTAAAATCCTTTCTAATTACTCATGTCGACTGAAGCCCCTCCCCTCACTGACATGAAATTTAGCACAGATATGCTACATATTTAGCACAGACTAGAAACGTATGGCCATAAACAATTCTAATGAACATGACAACTACATCATAACCTGTGCGAGAAAAGCTCCTTGGCAATACGGTGTTATAGACGATGTCCTTGTCAAACACAACATGACTGCCATCCCGTATAATGGTCTCCAGGCTATGGGGTAATTCAGCGAACGATCTGTAAGTCACTCTTTCTGTGCCCATCAGGTTCCCAAGCCTGCAGAGTGGACCCGACGTGGCCGTCTGAAATACAGAAGGCTGTCAGTGATCCTCAGCTTTACTGAAATCTTTTTATTACATAATTAGGCGAAACGTAGGAAAATTAATTGAATTTACGTAACACATAGTAGTTGTGAAGCTGTAGCAGATAACAATTACCTGTCCAGCATAATGTGAGGCAGTCAGGCTTTGGAAGTACTTGAACTGTTCAGAACAGGGGCCAATTGTAAGTTAAGTGCTTGTTCTGCAAATACTGAAGGACTGATAAAAAAATTACTTTTGCCAATACTTCCCTGATTGAAAGAATGGTCCTCGCAGTAGGGCTTTTTTTTTTTTTATCAATAAATATGTGAATATCTCAAAGAACACTTGATGAGTGACTAGATACTATTTCCTGCAGTACTGGTTTGGCTAAATATATTTTGGGTTGCTCTATTGACAACCTCAACATTCTTGGACACTAAACAAAAAATAGTACATGATTTTCAATTTAAAAAAAAAAAATCTTACTTTAAGATAGTAGATGATCAGTGAGTTCGGGACAAGAATTATTCCAACATCAGACTTGTCAAGAACGTCATCAAGCCTCTGGTATGGTTGGTCGATGTGTCTGACCGCCAGGAGGGACATGAGGTTGCCGATATAGCTCTGCGTCAACACAACCATCATCATCATCCACACCCCGAGCATCACACGATCGCACCACCACCGACTTTTAGTTCTCTGTAAATCTGTTACGACAAAAGAGAACTTAGTAACACAGAATAGAGATCCCAACAGTAGTTGATGGCCTGCCATGTCTAATACTGAGAGCTTTTTTCCTGTAATTTTATGAACCACTTTATATAGTATAATATTTTCAAACTTAGTGGGAATTATAAACCAGAACAGAAAAGTGGCTTTTTTCCAAGCCTAGAAGTAATGATCTACTTCGAATATTACCAGTGCATTAGTCTAAATGAACTATGCATAACCATTAAATGAAATATCCAAAGTTAACTTTGCCTTCAGTAATTACTGGTAGCTTGCAAAAGCTAAACTATAGCCTATTTAATCTAATCTGGGAGGAGACGAGCCTTAAGCTTTTGAAAGCTGGCAGTTGATTGGTTGTCCGACTGCATTCATTATTAATGACGCATTTTATTTTTATTAAATGCGTTTTAATAACCCCTTGACAGAGAGATTACCCAAGTAAAATGTTATATATAGTTGTCTGCATAGATTAATTTCAAAACAGAGCTTTACTAAGTTTATCAGATGGCCTAGATGCATGCGACATTTTGAATTCTCGAGACAAATCAAAACACGGACAGGTGAAGTTTCACAAGTAACTTGATTTTTTGTTCATATATTCAGGTAAATTAAGGCAAATTATGTTATTACTACAATAGTTTGTAAATTATAACCTGGTAAAACATCAGAACTGTAATAAAATATAAAATATTCCCTGAATTTCGATGAAAGATAGTTTGGCGGTGGGAGGGGTAGGCCACTCATGGGATGTCCCACTTGATTAAGCAGACGAATATTCAGATTAACTTGAGAGCGTTTTCTTGTTGCATCAATTTGCATCATGCTTTCTACTTTCGCATCATCAGTAAGCTTTCTACTTTTTTAGTTTCGAATATCTAGTTACTACCTACAACCGAGTTGTGACAAGGTATAGGCTGTAAAATGTTTAAAGGCGACAGTGAAATATAACGTCTTCACCCGTGCCTACCCGCCATTTTTCATTGTAATTCCGATGTTTTACCAGGTCAGATTTTACATAATGTCGCAGTAATGAAATAATTTACCTTAATTTGCCTGAACATGGGGGCTAAAAGTCGGGGTTCTCGTGAAACCTTACCTGGACGTATTTTGTTTTGTCCCAAGGACTGAAAATTTCACACTTATCCAGGCCATTTTATGAATTTTGTAAGGCCCCGATTTTAAATTAATCTATGCAGATAACTGTATTGTTACGTCCCATGTCCCACACTGCCACAGGCTCCAACAGCAGTAGTTCAGTATAGGAAGGACGTTGCCCAGTGAGCTGTTCTTCCTGTGGTCAGCCTTAGGTGTGCAGCACACAAGATCAGCTGAGGCGAAAATAAATACTGGCTTCTTAAAGTTCATTGTCTTTGTTTTCCACATAATTCCACTTAATGCTTGCTAACTTCACCTCACTATTCCCACCAGCACTGGAGCTATACAAACTTTTCTAACTGCAATTGTACTTAATACTTGACAACACTTCACACTTAATGCTTGACAACACTTAACTGTTATTACACTTCACTGTTTTCACAAGTACCGAAACTATACAAACTTCTACAACACTGCTCTGTTTGCCAACAACACCTCATTGTTTTCACAAGTACCGGAAATATACAAACTTCACTGCACCGACACCCAACTAAACTTCACTCAAACTGACCGAGGCCCAACTAGACCTACTATTGTCTCATCCCCATCCTTATATAATCTTGCATTGCTCGAGAATGATCTACTTCTCCACGGTTCTGGAACGTGCTGGTCCTAACTAACCCGCACCTTGCAACACAGTTACGAATCAGGAGACATAAAAAAAGCCAGTGTCTTCTTACATTACGTAACTCTCTAAATCATGTACTAAACTTGAATTAAATTACATCATTCAACAAACAATCACGTAAATAAAACATTATAGGGAAAAAGAGCATAAAAATTAATGCATAACTTACGAAATAACTACGCTCAGAAACTGCAGGCAAGCTGGCAACTCTGATCGTACCGATACCGGAACTACTGTAAACATCGCGAAACTTCTGGCAAATCTCGCCTCATAACAGTATATAAAATATTATTTGGGCAATCTTTTCGTCAAATGGTTATTGAAACCCATATAATAAAAATAATTTAAAATGCATCGTTTTTAATGAATGCAATCGGACAACAAATCAGCTGCCAACTTTCAAAGCCTTAAGGCTCGTCTCTCATCAGATCATATCAAATAGGCTATAGTTACCTTCTTGCAGGAGAACGCGTAAGCAGTTAAAGATGTTGGCGTCTACGCTGCCTGGTTCTTGTGTGTGGGCAGGAAAGCAGAAAGGCAGAAGCAGCATCACTGAGCACACACCCAATAGCGCTATTAACAAAGCTATCCAAACCATTGGAGAAAGAGGTAGTACGAAGCCCCATGGGTCCGCCTCAGGACGACCACGGGCAGCAAGAACATAGTACCCACCCATGAAGAAATATGCAGAGTATTCCATCCACTGGCTTCTACTAAAATCCAGTAAAATTGGTCCAGTGGTGAACTCCACTTGCTGAAATGTATTGTCTAGGTAAATGTATCAAAGGAGAATAGAATACCTGCCAGGATATACCTTCAAGATGTCTAATATGTACCAACCCTTAACCCTCTCTGTGGTGCCACTTCACACTGCCGACGCCATACCCTCCACATGATTATTTGATGCAAATATCAAATACCAGGTAAACAGTTTTCTATCTACACAGTTACGCAGGACAGAGATAGATAAATTACCGGTACATATTTTTCAAAATGTTTCTCGGTTAAAATTAGACAGTTTGGTTGAGTAGGTTGGAGTTTTGCTTGAGAACATGTTGTACTGCTTTTACTCTAGGAATGGACAAACTAATAAACAAAATTTCATCTACAAAGGTCAGGATATTCCCAATAACAGACATTCATGATTTATATATCAATGAGTGTGGCAGTTGCTACCATGATAACCCAGTGAGAGAGCGCTGAGCAACAATTCTGCAGTCTAGACATCTAGAAGGTGACTGACAGCGAAAACAATAACCTGAAAATTATTTTATGAATATCCCTGGCAGGATCTAATTGGCAGAGACTGACATGACTGACTGTGTCTGAACATAAGTTCATTTTCTTAAAATAATGGTTGTAGCAGTAGTACGAAAAAGCATTCAACATAACACTGACGTATATTTTGGGTCTTATCCTTTTTCTGCCATACTCTTTTACTCATTTCAGGAAAGACTAGTCAAGAAGTTTATAAAAATGAGTCGATGTAGTAACTCACCTCACGTGTGATGAGTCCCAGCATGCCAGACCAGGTCCCATCACTCTTCTGCAGGCCCCAGCTTTTGTCAAGTGGTCTCAAGTATGAGTACCTGTCAGAGAATTTTGAAAGCAGTACCAACAAATTATTTGATTTACCATTAGGTCCTCGTCGCATACTGTCGTTCAAACGAACTATGGGTCATACTATAAGTGGCTTTGAAGATTATCAGAACATCTCCTTTGCGATTCTTCTGAACACTCTAAAGTCTTGTTGTATATTATTAGGGGGGCACGATGGCTCAGAGGTAGAGCATCAAGCTCGGGACCGGGGGGTCGCGAGTTCGAGCCGCGCCCGGGACTGCCGTGCCGGGAGGGGTAGCGCCCTCCTGTTACCTAGCGGGGCTATATGATCTCACTTTAAGGTCTAGCTCCGGGGATTCTTTAATCCCTTTTTTTGTTGCATATTATTGATGCAAATTATTTCCATACAACATTAAAATAAATAACACGAGAGAATCCTAAAGTGTGATTTGCAACATAATTTAGTAATTAAGAAGTGCTATGAAGTCTCGTATGACATCCAAGACAACAGCTGTGTATATAAGAATGTATGCAACCAATAACTCACGTAAAGTTCATAGCTTTGGACAGTATTTCCATGATATACCCGGCTGCACCCGTAAAAGTAAGCCGTTTGCTGCCAGGTATCGTTGGGTCGTCTACCATGACCGCCGACTGCGAAGGGTACTCCTCGGCTGTCACCATCACATGGGGTCGGTGGGGGAACCTGTAGCAATAGGTTGAGGTCTGATGCGGCCACGGACTACCCTTACAAAAACTGGGCATGCCTTCCAAAAACTAAGTACTAGCTAATCAAACCGTCACAGTGAAAAGGTCAGTGGCTTATCATCTTGTATTCTAGTGTTTAAATTATATAAGATATATTAAAGATGCAATGTTGTCCATCATAGCAGCTGACTGCATCCACACTCACGTCACGTGAAAAATTATAAACTCTACTATATTTTTAACAAAGACATTATGATAAAAGCACTCATATATTATTTTAAGGATCATCGAGAGATAGACAATAAGAGCTTACCGTAAAAATTTCTTGGGAAAAAGATTTGGTGGGTAGACTAGAATTAGATTTTGGTCAGTAGTCCATGATGCTACCTGTAAAGGCCGAGTTTCTGGATCAGTGACGGGTAGCGACGAGAGCACTCTGGTCCTGTTGACAGTAAAATGAAAAGATAAGAAAATAAATAATTATGAATAAAGCCAATGTATCAAAGGAAGGGATATCACCTCTAATAAGTGCTCTTATCCACAGAAAATGTTCATTGCCTAAGGACTGGTGAAGCAACGTCGACAACGGCGAGTAGGGCGTTGGTGCGTGATAGAGTCTTGTGAAGGTGGTGGAGGCTGTGAAGTCGATGGAGAGGGAGGCGAGTGAAGGCGAGTAGCCTCGTTGTGTACACCGACAGGAGATGGTTCTTGAAGGAGAACTCAGCGAAGGCGGAGAGGAAGATTGGCTCCTCGCTCACTACCACCACTGTCACCCACCACGACACATCAAGAAGCTAATGGCAAAAAAGTAATCAACAAACCGTCTGAGTTTTAAGCTCATTTCTCTTAATAGGTCTGTTTTTAATATGTTTTTCCTATTTTACAACACACACACACACACACACACACACACACACACACAC
>JAGKTI010038294.1:0-10747 GCA_018397915.1 Birgus latro | reverse complement strand
CTACAAAGCCCTGGAACTCCCCTATGTCTTCACTTAACCACACAGTATCATCTGCAAACAACAGTACAGGGAGTTTCCAAACACTGCCCTCTCTCACTAGGGCTACCCCAGCATCCACTGCCCTACCTTGTACCGTATCTCTTTTATAACCCCATCCATATACAGATTGAACAACCATGGAGACATGACACATCCTTGTTTCAATCCAACCTTCAAATGGAAAAATTCACTCAGTTCATCATCCACATGCACTGCAACCATTGCACCCTCATACATACTCTTCATGGCCTTCAACAACTTTCCATCTACTCCATATATTCTTAATACTTTCCACAATCCTCGTCTCTCCACCCTGTCATATGCTTTCTCCAAATCTATGAAGGCTGCATACAACTTCTTTCCCTTCTCTAGAAACTTTTCCACTAGAGATCTAAGAATGAACATCTGATCTACACAACCTCTTCCCTTCCTAAAACCTCCCTGTTCTTCTCCATCTAATTCCTACCCCTGGGGGTAGGGGAGTTTCAAGAATATTCCCCCAGTATCCCTGCTTGTCGTATGAGGTGACTAAAAGGGTTGGTGGTGGGTTAGTGCCCCACCCCGTAAAAAGAACTAACTAAACAACCGAATAAAGCGCCTCGGACCAGGACGGACCATACGTTGACGACTAAGGAACGGACAAAGGACATTCTGAGGGTGGGGACATGGAATGTGAGAGGAGTGAATGATGAAGTGAAAGAGAGAGAGATTATTCAGGTGCTTGAGGATGCAAGAGTGGATGTATGTGGATTGACTGAAACTAAATGGAAAGGTGAAAGGGTGAGAGAATGGGAATATGGTTTAGGAATATGTGCGGGAGTTAATGAGAACGAGAGGGCAAGAGAAGGTGTATGTCAGATGATTAGCAAGAAGTGGAAGGAGAATATAAGAGAGTATGGAACAGTGGGTGCAAGGATAGTATGGGTGAGGATGAAAGTAGGTATACAAGCTTGGGCGATTGTATGTGCCCATGCGCTGACAGAGGACCAAGTGGCTAGAGTGAAAGATGAGTTTTGGGCAAGTGCAGAAGCATGTATGGCCAAGTATGAGATGAGTGAGAGAGTGTTTTTGATTGGAGACATGAATGGCAAAGTTGGGAATGTACGAGTGGATGGAGTGGTTGGTCAGTGGGGTGTGCCAGCTGAGGTGGATGGGAATGGTAGTACCTTGGTGGACATCTGTGCTGGTAAGGGGTTGGCTATAGCCAACACCTACTTTCGGCACAAGATGATCCACAGGTATACATGGAGTCATAAGGAGGATGGATGGTGAATTTGTAGAATGAAAAGCAATGATAGATTATGTGTGTGTGGATGAGCGAATGAGAAGACAAGTGTTGGATGCAAGAGTGTGGAGAGGGTGGGGGAATGGAATCTCTGACCATCACAGTGATGGCCAAAGTAAGGCTGGAAAGAAAGTGGGTGAAGCGACCAAGGGGAAGACAGGAGGAAATAGCTCCTATGAGAAGAGTGGAGAAGTTACAAGATAGTGAGAAAATGGCAGAGTATAAGAGCATAGTGGAAGAAAGATTGAGAAGGTATGAGTTAGACCAGACTGAAGGGGTGGAAGATATATGCAAGATTTTCACGGAAGAGATAGGCGCAGCGTGTGAGATGGTTTGTGGAGTGAGGAAGAGATGCAGGGTGTGCAAGGGACAGCATGGTGGAATGATCAGGTGAAACAAGCTGTGGAAAAAAAGAAGAAGGCATATAGTGAATGGCTGGCGAGCAGAGGTAGGGGAGAAGATGAGAAAGAGAAGAGAGAGATATATGTAAGCTGGAGAAGAGAGGTGAAGAGATTAGTGAAGGAGAGTAAGAAGAAAGTGGATGAGGAGTTTGGGAGGAATCTGAGTGTAAACTGGAGGGAGAGTAAAAAATTGTTTTGGAAGGAGGTAAAGAAAGTAAGACAGTGTGAAAAAGGAAATAGCAGGGGAGTGAAATATGGGAATAATAGATTGCTGATGGAGAAGAAAGAGAAATTAAGGAGATGGAAGGAGCACTTTGAGGATTTGTTGAATGTAGAGAGTGACAGCAGAGCAAGTATAAGTGGCTGGGGAATGGCTGGGAGAAGAAGAGGTGTGAGGAGGGAGGAAGAGATTAGTAGGGTGGAAGCAGTGGAAGCAATGAAGATCAAAAAGGGAAAGGCCCCAGGAATTGATGGAGTGTATGGTGAAATGCTCAAGTATAGGGGTGAGATTGTTGTGGAATGGATATGGAAGTTGTGAAGATTGGCTTGGGAAGAGGGAAGGGTTCCAGAGGACTGGAAATCAGGTATAATTGTTCCTTTATATAGAGGAAAAGGGGAGAGAGAAGTATGTGGTAACCATAGGGGTATTTGCCTTCTTAGTGTGACTGGAAAAATATATGGTAGAATACTTATTGACAGGGTTAGGCATATAACAGAGGAGTTAGCTGGAGAAGAACAAGGGGGATTTAGGAAGGGAAAAGGGTGTGTAGATCATATATTTGTTCTAAGATGTTCAGTGGAAAAGTATCTAGAGAAGGGAAAGAAAGTGTATGCTGCCTTCATGGACTTGGAGAAAGCTTATGACAGAATAGATAGGCAATGTATGTGGAAGGTATTAAGAATATATGGAGTGAAGGGGAAACAGCTGAGTGCTGTGAAGAGTATGTACGAAGGAGCTAGGGCTACTGTGAGAGTGGATGGTGAGCTGAGTGAGTTCTTTGATCTGAATGTGGGACTGAAACAGGGTTGTGTGATGTCTCCATGGCTGTTTAATATATACATGGATGGGGTTGTAGAGGAGGTGAAAGGTAGGGCAGTGGATGTGGGAGTGGCTCTAATGAATGAGGATGAAATGTGGAAAATTCCAGTGTTGTTGTTTGCTGATGATACAGTATTGTTGAGTGAAGATGAATGGGAGTTGCAAGGTTTCGTAACTGAATTTAGGACAGTGTGTAAGAAGAGGAATCTGAAAGTAAATGTAAACAAGAGTAAAGTTATGATGTTTGAGAGGAATGAAGTTACAGAATGCACAGTGAAGTTGATGGTGAGGATATGGAGAATGTGAGTGCATTCAAGTACTTGAATAGTGTGATGAGTAAGGATGGAAGTTTTCGGGATGAAATACTTGAAAGGGTACAGCAGGGATGGAAGGTTGTTGGTTCACTGAAAGCAGTGATGAGAAATAGGGAGGTGAGTATGGAAGTCAAGAAGTCATTGCATGATAGTATTGTGATCCCTACCCTGACGTATGGAAGCGAGGCATGGACCTTGGTAAAGGGCAACAAGTCAAGAGTGAGAGCTTTGGAAATGAGTTACTTGAAAGGAGCATGTGGTGACATGGTTGACGAATGAAGAAGTCAAGGAATGCTGTGGGGTGGATATGGTTGAAAAGATTAGGAGAAGTACACTGAGGTGGTTTGGACAAGTACACTGAGGTGGTTTGGACATGTGGAGAGAATGGAGAATGAAAGACTGACTAAGAGGGTGTATGCAGGAGGGGTGGAGGGAGGGAGAGGGAGGGGAAGACTGAAGATGAGGTGGAGGGATGGAGTTGAGAGGTATATGAGGGAGGAGGGAGTGAGCTGGGGGAAGGGTAGGCAATGGTGGGTGACATAGCGACTTGGAGGCGTTTTGTCTGCGGCCACCCTTTGCGGGATTAGGACGTCGGGCTATAGATAGATAGATAGATTTCCCTAACTCTGTCAATAAGTATCCTGCCATATACTTTTCCTATTACACTAAGATGGCAAATGCCCCTATGATTACCACACACTGCTTTTTCCCCTTTTCCTTTGTACTGTACAGGGGGATAATTATAGCTGACTTCCAATCCTCTGGGACTCTACCTTCCTCCCAGGCCAATCTGCACACCTTCCACATCCATTCTATTACTATCTCTCCCTCATACTTCAACATTTCACCATGCACTCCATCAATTTCTGGGGCTTTCCCCATTTTAACTTTCTTCAGTGCTTCCACAACTTCCATCCTACTGATTTCTTCCTCTCTTCCCACACCCCTCCTTCTCCCAGCCATTCCCCAGCCACTTACACTTGCATTACTTTCATTCTCTATGTTCAACAATTCATTAAAGTGTTCTCTCCATCTGTTCGCTTTTTCTCCCTTTTTCACTAGTAATCTACCATTTCTATCTTTTACTCCCCAACTAACTTCTTCGACACCCTCTCTAACTCTCTTTACCTCTTTCCAGAACATTTTCTTACATTCCCCCCCACTTTGCACTCAAATTCCTCCCAAGTTCCTCATCCACTCTCTTCTTACTCTCTCTTACTAATCTTTTCACCTCTCTCCACCTGTCTACACACTGTATAACTCTCTCTTCCGTTTCTCACAACCACACATTACCTATAATTACTTTGCAATACTGTACTATACATGGAGAAAGGACATCCTGATACTGTAATTTTACTGTCATTCGCATGGCATGGTGAGATATTCAGCATGACTCCTCATTCCTTCTGGCAACACCAATCAGTGAGAAAGGAAACCTTAGACACAATAGTACCACCTGCTATGTTGACAAAGTTATGAAGCTGCTGTTTGCTGTTTGCAACACACATGCAGGAAAATAATGCTGACACACACACACATACACACACACAAGGACAGGACATCTGGATGGAGGGAAGTACCAAGTGGTGTCCCATAGGGCTCGGTGTTGGCACCAGTAATGTTCTTGATTTACGTAAATGACATGGTAGATGGAGTGAACAGTTACGCAAGTCTGTTTGCTGATGATGCAAAGATCCTGTGAAAGGTTGAGGTTGAAGAGGACTGTAGCATGCTACAGGAGGATCTGGAAAGGATACATGATTGGAGCCGGATGTGGGAAATGAAATTCAGTGCAAAAAATTGTAAAATATTGGAAATGGGTAAAAGTACCAAGAGGCCATCACTGAATTATCTGATGGGTAATGAACCAATTAGAAAAGCGAGAGAAGAGAAAGATTTGGGAGTGCTGGTCCAGGATAGTTTGTCGCCTGAAAAGCAAATAAATAAGATAGTTAGAGAGACATATAAACTCTTGACCAATATAAGAGTGGCATTTCATTACATGGATGAGGAGATGATGAAAAAATTGATAGTGGCCATGATCCGCCCCAGGTTAGAATATGCAGTAGTAGTGTGGTCCCCACACAAATAGACAGATATAACCAAGACTGAGAGAATACAAAGAACAGCAACCAAGATGGTCCCCAGCCTGGTAGATTTGTCATACAGAGAGAGGCTGGAAAGGCTGGATTTGCCTTCCTTAGAGGAAAGGAGAGAGAGGGGCGACATGATTGCAGTGTTCAAGACCATGATAGGAGTAGATAAAATTGACAGAGAAAATCTGTTTGTGTGGAATGAGAGGGTAACAAGGGGACACGGAATGAAACTAAAGAAGCCAAGCTGCTTGAAGGACATCAAAAAATATAGTTTTCCTTATAGATGCACAGACCTGTGGAATAGCCTGGACAAAGAGATTGTCCAGTCTAAAAACTTAAACGAGTTTAAGGCAAAATTTGACTTATTGAGAAACAGAGACGGGACCCCATGAGTGTAGCTCATTTCCTGTATATCACAATTAGGTAAATACAAATGGACCAGACGAAATTTCATGTTGGGTGCTACGTGAATGTGCAAAGGAGTTAAGTAGATCATTATATTTAATATTTAAGGAATCCTTGGGTCAAGGTAAACTACCAAATATTTGGAAGAAAGCAAATATTGTCCCCTTATTCAAGAAAGAGAATAGACAAAATTCAGTCAACTACTGGCCGGTATCACTAACCAGTGTTGTAAGTAAGATATTGGAAAAGCTGATAAGAAAAGTTTGGGTAAACCATCTAGAAGAACATAGTATGATAACAGAAAGGCAGTTTGGTTTCTGAAAGGGAAAATCATGTGTTACTAATCTATTAAGCTACTATGACAGAGTTGCAGAAGCACTAAAGAAAAGAGAAGCATGGGTGGACAGTATCTAACTAGATTTCATTTGACTAGTACCGCACCAATGACTCTTATGGAAACTGTACCATCAAGGAGGAATCCGAGGCAAACTGAACTGTTGGATGCAAGATTTTCTCATGAAAAGGGAAATGAGAACAGTACTAAGAGGAAACTACTCATCATGGAGGAAAGTGACTAGCAGAGTTCCACAGAGCTCAGTGCTGGCACCAATTATGTTTTTAGTGTACATAAATGACATAGCTAGTAATATAGGAAACGAAAGCTATTTAAATATGTTTGCAGATTATGCAAAAATACAAAGGAGAATTACTAACACAGACTCTTGTAAAGAACTACAAGATGAATTAAATAAACTTCACAAGCGGAGTTATAAATGGCAAATGGAATTCAATGTGGACACGTGTCATATAATCAAGTTTGATAAAAGTGGGAAAAGACCAGACTGGGATTATAAGCTAGGAAGTAAAACTCTACACATATCAGAAAGAGAGAAGGACTTAGGTGTGATTATCAATAACAGACTGTCTCCAGCTGACCACATAAATAAGAAGATATGGAACATGTATACACTGCTTGCAAATATGAGAATAGCGTCCACATACTTAAATGAAGACATGCTGAAGAAGATAATAATATCCTTTATCAGACCAACCCTGGAGTATGCATCAGTAGTCTGGAATCCCCATCTCAAGAAACACAGAGATAAGACTGAAAAAGTTCAAAGGGCAGCTACAAGATGCGTACCAAGCTTGGTGCTTAAGGGACTTAAGTTATGATGAATGACAAGAAAAGCTAAATCTGCCAACACTACAGGAAAGAAGGAAAAGAGGAGACATGATTATGCTATATAAATGCATATCAGGGAAGGAGAAAATAGACATAAAGGAATATATAACCTATGGGGAAGTAACAGCAAGAGGACACTGCAAAAAACTGCATAAAAAGAGAGGTGATAAAGACATAAGGAAACTTAGTTTCCCGAATAGGGCAATTGATCAGTGGAATGCACTACCAAATGAAAGAGTGTGTGCCACAACAAATCATAAATTTAAGGAGATGTATGATGAAAATGATTCAAGACACGGGACAGTACTTGACTCATTCCTGTAAAGATACAATTAGTTAAGAACAATTGGGTAAGAACACACACACACACCACAATTCCTTTTTTAGTCACCTTATACAACATGCAAACAAAACTGATGTAGTAATTTTTCACTGCTGTCTTCATATGTAACTACACAGTGTAAAAATATTTATTTGGTTCTCTTACCAATGTACAGTACTATGCAATTCTTGCTGTTACAGAGCTACATAAAACAATTAAAGAAAAAGTCCTCCAATCCTACCACCAATAATTTGAATATCCCAATACAGTTACCTCACATAATGTGCAATCACAGAGTGCGGAAACAGTCATAGCATGGCCTCTTTTTTTGTAAGTCCAGGAAATGGTCAAAACGCAATTTTAACAGATATTACGCGGATGGAGAAACTGCCCATTTCTTAAAAGAACATACTATGTTGCTACAATAGTGAAAATGCATCCTGAGGCCAAAAATTATGGAATATTTAGTCATTACGTGAGGAAACTGGTAAAAACACGGTAAAAAACAGGCAAAACGCGGGCAGATTTAGTCACAGTGTGCATTACATCTGCCCATGACGTATCCCCTGATCCTACCTCCCTCTTGGTGGTTTGCCCAGACCAAGCCACAGGTTATGACTATTTTGCTAGGTACTAAAATACATGTATGAGATTTGGTACTTATGGTAGTGCTAAGTACATCTGGTATGACTTAAAAAAAAAAAATGCCAACCAATTTTCTGATAACTGATTTATTCATGAGCATTATATAAGAGAAAAAAGCTGTTTAACTTTATTTAAGTAGCACCAGCATCCAAACAGAACATCTCTTCACGAAATTCCAGTATGTATTAGACCTACACAGCACACACAATGCTGACAATTACGAGTCTACTGCGAGCCCAAAAGGAAGTGCTTGGATTTACTTAAATATAGGCAAGCCACAACATTTGCAGAAATTTTGAAAGGCGTGGCTCAAAGAAGAAAAGTACTAAAACTGGCTTCTCAAAGTCTCTGGAGATGATAGAAATGGAT
The DNA here is from genome assembly GCA_018397915.1 of Birgus latro. Lineage (NCBI taxonomy): Eukaryota > Metazoa > Arthropoda > Malacostraca > Decapoda > Coenobitidae > Birgus > Birgus latro. The sequence continues at coordinate 2,646 of JAGKTI010038294.1, read as the reverse complement.
TTTGTAAAATTTGCAAGTGTACTTTGCAAAACTGTGTGACCATGAGTAACACAGAAACACAAAAATGAGAAAGCAGCAGAGCCTTTTAGTAGAGTGCGACACACAGTTCTCCCATTTAAGAAACTTGGTGAAGCAAAAAAAAGTGGAGGGAACTCTGGCCATGTTTGACCTACTGTTTAATATTTTGTCAATAATGTGTAGAAAAAACTGCTATAACTTGATTACAAAAATGTGGGGTAGGGAGGGAGAGGAGTAATATTAGCGAGTTTTGATGGAATGGTTAGCGACATTTTGGCGACTTTTAGGCATGAGCATAGCAACATTTGAAAATGTGGGTTGGCAACCCTGATTCCTGGGCCACTCCAGTCAACCCTCTGAATGCTCTCTGCCTCCACACATGCTGTGTGTTAATTTTGCTCCAGGTCACATACTGCAACTGATGGGAGAGGGAAGGAGTTCCAATCAACTCTATAAAGGTACGAAGGACTCTGTGGAGCCGGCGACACCAGAGGACCGTGCTGGGGACTAGTAGGAGTCCTGCCCTGCTTTGGAATTTCACTCCCCCTCCCCCCAGGAAGCCCTCAAACTCTTCCATTCAAGGTTAGGAATCCTACAGTGTTTTATATACAGTACTAAGTAATATTTATGAAGGTAAATATCCTGGGAAAAATCCCAGAAAACTGCCCCAAAAGGTGAAGTTGGGGCTGGCTTGGGTACCATGAAACCCTGTAATATGTAAACATATGGCTGTACAACGTGGAATTCTCATAAAGCAGGAGCTTCAGAGTACAATATTCACGCATTATGTGAGCAGTGACGGCACTCCCAAATTTTTCAGGGCAAAATTTTTTTAATTTTTCTGGTCTTTTCTCAAATTCTTCTGGGCTTTATCTAAGGATTTATCTGGCTTGGACTTGCCCTTCGACTTGGATGTACCTTCCTGCAAGTATTCAGCTACAGTTCTATGCATTTCCAGTGAGTAAAACAATAACCCATATCATTTAAAGCACTGGCATAGTTAGGCCTGGGCATTCAGGGCTATAGCCCAAAATGTTTTATGAATAGCCCCGGATCTCAAATAGCTTTATTTTTATTTTCTTTAAACAAAAATAAAAACAGCTCTGTCCTGGGCCAACACAAAATTTTAATTCTCATTGTTAGTACAAGAATTGACAGACCTCGTATGGAAAACATTCGGTTTGATCCCGTCCAGTTCACATTCGTTCCTATCACGTATTCATGGCCACTTGCCAGTCAGCCATCAGTCACGCAGCGGTGCCACCCCACGCATGCATGTGTGAGTGAGTGAGAGAGAAAGATATAGCACAGCACATAAGTTGCAGGGTTTGCTAACATCTTGCGGTAGCTAGCAAGACCTGAGGCTATGGATATAAGAAGCTTTTCCAAAAAGAAAGGGAACCAAGGCAATGCGGTGCAGCCTGCAAGTTACATCCTGCTGTTACTGTAGCAGCAGATGAGTCAGGACGGGAGATTGCCACTGCATCTACATTGTCCACAAGCTCAGGTTGGTGAAGCAGAGGGCTCTTTAGCCACCTAGCCAGTAGCCAGGCTAGCTCAGTGGCTCTCAAATGTTTTTGTCACACAAGGCACACCAAGTATTTAAAGCACACTTCTGATTACAGCTATGTAAATCAATCATCAAATAAGAATTATTCCAATGCACACCAGTTTCAGAACCACTGGTCTTGCTAGCCTGTACTCATTGTGATATTGTAATATTATTTACAAAGTAAATTGCTCCATTTTCATATAGGAAAAAAAAGTCTACTCAGTCAGTGCCACTTTTAATTATTTAGAAGGAAAAAACTGACCCACTATTTACGCGTGTTCTGTATGATTTCCCCATAAACATTACTGTGCCAACACTGCCATTCAAAGATGACTACTTAGCTAGTTAATGAGTGCGTGTGTGTAATGACAGGATTTTTTTTCCTTCGGTGAAATATCGAACATTATCTACCACCGCTGTCACCAGTGTAATAACAAGATTTTTGGCCACCTTGTAATGATGGGTAATTAGCCCACCAGTGTAGGGTTTGGAATTTTTACTTACTATAATGATTAGACTTAAAGAATATGCTGCCACAACCCAGTGTAGTGTTGGGAATTTATTCCACCAGGGAAATATGGAAGCTGGGAAACCAATCAGTAAGGGATGCCTTTTATAGTGAGATGAGGAGAGTGGTGGCTGAACAGGGAGCCGTAGATAGAGGGGTTAATGAACAGTATAGAGCCCTTAAGAAGAACCTCTTGAGAGTTAACGATGCAATATGGGGTTGGACAAGACGCCTACCAAGACAAAGTAACTTGGCGGTGGGATGAGGGTGTAGAAGCCCCAGTTAAGAAGAAAAGAAGGCTTTTCTGGGAATGGAAGAAGGGTGGTAACAGGGAGGAGTACTTGGCTGCCAAGCACAGGGCTAGAAGAGAGGTATGCAGGGCGAAGTCTGAGTCACAGAGACTTTTACTTGATAATCTAAATCATGGAGAAAGGAAAAATATGATTTTTAGGGTGGCAAATCAGGTGAAGAGGGATAATTGGGACATTGCAGGTGAGCAGTGTGTGAAGAATGATGAAGGAAGGGTAGTGGTGAAAAGTGGGATATTAAAGTTTTTTTTTTTTTTTTT
>JAGKTI010038293.1:0-10748 GCA_018397915.1 Birgus latro | reverse complement strand
TAGTGATCTGAACAATTTTATCTCCTGGATTGAAACCTATCTCCAGGGCTATCTCTCTCTGTCTAGGATCAAGCCAATGGAGGAATCTCAGGTAATCAATTAAATCTGCAAAGTTGTTGAGTGAAAGCATAGGAGCTCCATCTACTTGTTCTATCCATTTCGTGCCTATAAGTAAGTGGTGCATCTCGCTACTAATGGTTTTCATGGCAGTGGCTGCTTCGCGTAGTTTGGCATGTTGTGATGGGACTGTCAGATCCTCATCTATCTGAGTGAGGAGATTAGTGAATCCAATGAGAGATGCGGCATTGGAATGCCGGCAACAATGTGTTATGATTTCCTTACGGAAATCATCAAAAGTTTTAATGCCATCAAAATGTCCTGCACGGATCGCGGATCCTATGTCCTATTTGCCTTGGTGTAAACGATCCATGAGATAAGAGACTTTAAGGTTTTCATCTGTAATCCGCTGATTGTGGATGTCGGTTTCTACCTCTCTGAGGAAATCATAATCAGACCAAGTTGAGTCCTCGCCGGTAAATTTAGGACGATTGGCATCGTCGAGATAGATAGACTGTGGAGTAGGGGTTGTTTGGGCCATGGTTGGGAAGTGTGGAAGTGATTGAAGTAGGGGATTGAGAGAGAGAGAGTAGGTAGTGGTAGTTAAGTGTAATCAAGACGGGAGATGAAGTGGGGCAGGAGAGTGTACGATAGGGGTAGGAGCAGGGATAGAAGAAGGCTGTGGAGAGTCAGGGGTAGAGTATGAGGTAGCTGGATGGGAAGTATGTGGGTCGGCGGGGAAGGAAGTGTGAGGGTGTGAATTGGGTGGTGGATATGTGTGCCCGCTACATAAATGAGTCACTGAATCGTCCTCGGCAGGTGGAGTGTGATCATTCGTTGTTTCTTGGCTGAGAGGGGTTGGAGTAAGTTCCGTATATTCAAAGTATGGCATGTAGTTTGGCGACGTAATGTAAGATGAAAGATGAGTAGGGATATGTATATATTTACAATTTGAAGATGAGAAAATGTACCATAAGAATGGAAGAGGAAATGAATGAAGATGACGGGATGCGGGGTTTAATAAATAAAAGGTGAAATGTGAGATGAGTAATAAATACAGTCAGTGAAGGTGAGTAGGAAGTGAGGGGGGGGAGATGAATATTGACAATTAAATGCAATCTGTAGAGAAAATCCAGAGGATAATCTCTATAGAAAGTCAATAATGGGTAGAGGAAAATATGCTACTATAAATACACAGTTGAGTTTTGAACGAAGTGGAGAGGGGGTGGACTTGTAGTGGAGAGGAGGACGTGAGTGGGAAAGGGCGGGGCAGCTCGCTGGAGATGAGACTGGTTGTGAATGTGGAGGTCCCATGCGTGGCGCGTGATGGAGGAAACTAGGGGGTCGGTGGCCTGAGATGTAAGATGAGGCTGAGCGAAGGCGATTCGGCCAGGTGGCTCGGTGGTTGGGAGACGGTACAAGAATACGAGTCCAAGTAATCCGGACCATATGGGAGGCACCGAGGGGTGGGAGGGTGAGTTGTGGGGCGAGGGCAGATGCCCCCAAAGGGCAGGTGCAGAGCTGGTGGGTAGCAGATGCAGAGGGTGGCGTCGGGGTGAATGACAGACGTTGGAGAGGTGACACCTTGAGATGAGGGAACATGATATGACGAGCACTGAACAGGTGTTGGAACAGGTGAGACAGGTGCGTAGGTCGGCGGCGGCGATACTTGATGCCAGGATCAATGTGTATGGGTGTGCGCGGTTTAGAGAATGGCGCTGGTGAGGGAAATCGTACACCTGTAGAGGCACAGCCGGTATTACACCATGAGAGGCACTGAAAGAGTGAGGCCGTGAGATGTGGGGCGTCGAGTATTTGTTGGTGGCACTAAACACTGTAGGAGGTGGTCAGAAATGATGGTTCAAGACACCTCTGCTACCAAATGTTATCCACAGTCCTTTGTTGATTTAATGAAAGTCCTGGAGTAGCTATTTACAGACTTTAATTGTGGGACAATGAGACAGGATGTTGCCCGTATGAATGTCAGCCCCTTATTGCGTAGAACGCACTACCCACACTCTGATAGCAGGCCGCAGTCAGCAGTTTTGATCAGTAGTGGGGACATACAGGGGTGGGGGAATAATACAGCAGGCGCACATATGCAAAGATATACATTAAGGACAGATATACAGTGGGGAGGGGGATGAATATATGATCTACACAACCTCTTTCCTTCCCAAAACCTCCCTGTTCTTCTCCAACCAATTCCTCTTTTATTTCCGTAATTGTCAATATGTATCCTACCCTATACTTTTCATATTCTACTAAGAAGGCAAATGCTCCTATGATTACCACACACTTCTTTTTCCCCCTTCTCCTTTGTGCAGAATAATTATACCTTACTTCCAATCCTCCGGGACTCTAGCTTCCTCCCAGACCAATCTGCACATCTTACATATCCATTCTACTACTATCTCTCCCATGCTTCATTATTTCACCACACACTCCATCAGTTCCTGGGGCTTTCCCCATTTTGACTTTCTTCATTGCTATAATACATATGCATATGTTTGATGATATTATTTATATATGTCTGTTAAGCATGACTGTGATTAATTCGCAAATATATGAGAGAGAGAGAGAGAGAGAGAGAGAGAGAGAGAGAGAGAGAGAGAGATCCAAGTAAAAGCAATATTTTCATCGAGTATGAAGACGAATATAACATGAATTTGTTGCTGTTACAATTTCGACCGTCTTTTTATCAGATCTGAATACTTAGAGAAGTCTGCCCTTGACCTGTGACCTCCATTCAAGGTTTTGTAAATTTCCTTATTTTATGTTATTGTCGGTTATTTTTAGGATCGAGCAATACAAGGGTGGAAAATTAAAAAAGGGGGGAAGAAATATGGCGGGGAATGGAACCAAATCAATCTTTGCCTAACTAACATTTTGTTAGATTATTTGCATGGCATTTACTGTACTAATTCAGTCTGTCCAGTCATACAGAGTCTGAATATAAGCAAACGAACACATAGCAGACTCTCTTTCTCCCTCTCCCTGTATCTCTCTCCCTCTCCCTCTATCTCTCTCCCTCTCTCTCTCTCTCTCCCTCTCGGGTGGGAGGGGGTTTGGGGGCACAAATGTAAAACATCTTCCATCTTTCTCTCTTGGTTTGTAGTTTATGAACAAAATTATAAGTACTTAGAAATTCTGTGCGATATCCCGCTATTCTACTAGTTTACACAAGAATAGAGCGAGTTATTATATAACTTACATACCACTATATCTCTCTTTAAAAATATAACAAATTAGTAAATAATATTCTATATCCAATATTTTTACTAACTAACAATGCCTCTCTGTTTTAAGAAAAGCAGAATAGCAGATTGACTTTACATGTTCTTGAGTACAATTTTCTATTCCTAGTTAATGCTAGATGATACAAACCTGAATGAGTCTAGCAGTTTTAAGGTGAAGTACTGAACTGCAAATATTAATAGAGCAATATCAAGACCGCACATATTTTCGCTGATACTTGGGTTGAATGGTATGAATGTGTGCTGTATGTGATAAGAGGCCAGATTAGCCGGACTGTCATTAGGCTACCTTAACACTCTCAGCTTACGTCAACTCACGCTCAGCTAAATCGCAGCGTCTGACATTAAAACATTTCTTAATGACAGTGGTGCCCCTTAAGTTATTCAGTTTACAGGAACCTTTTGAACACACCAAGGTTCTACCAATTTTAAAGCCAAAATAGCCAGCAGATAATAATATGTTCTCCAGATTTTGTGAGGAAATTAACAAGCTTGGCAAAACTGTGCTGCATATCTCCATGGCAGGAGGTACTATGAAAGCTGGATGGGAAAAATGAATGATAATCGAGGCGGCGGAAGCAAATTAAACCTGGGAGGGCTGAAGAGACGAGCCCTGGAATGGCGAAGTCTGTCTTAGCGGTAGGGGGCAAAGTGTATTTTTTGTTTCCTCAAGGTTTTTCCAACATTTTGCCCTGTATGGTGTATCTGGTGAATTTAATTTAATAAATTTTTAAGTTAGTAAATTATGAAGTTCAGAAGGTTGCTTTTTCTAGTAATTTGTAAAAATATTCAATGTAATATCAAGGTTGAATACTATGAACATAAATTTCAGTGACTGTATCAGTCAGTTTGCAAATAATCACCAAAAGACAAGTTTTCCTATAGGTAAAAACGAAAAATATGATACAAAAATATTACAAACTGAAATACCCACCCGAGAGGCGAGTGGATGGGATAATGATACACCGACACCGACACCCCCACCCAACAAGATGGCGGGGAGGCTACCACCACCCTAAGAGGGGACGTCGGACAGGTGACATTACCTCCCGCGCCACACCGGCCCACGTTACCTTCTTTCATATGTCCATTCTCCCTGCAACCAGACCAGCGGCAAGGTAGCAGTCCAGGGAAACTACTCTCCTGCCGCAGCAGCCATCACCAGACTCGGGGTGGGACTAGCAAACTAGCAGTCCCACGTAAGCCCTCAGCAGATCCTACTGGATCTGCTAGCAGAGGGAGAATGACCACCAGTCTTCTCAGCCCTATGACACCCCAGGGGAGCAGCGGCACAGCAACATCCGCCGGATTTGCTGTAGAGGGAGCGACCGCCGGTTCTTTCTCTTCTGCCACCCGCCTTCGGAAGCAAAGGCACGGATACATCCGCCAGACTAACCAATTTGAGAGCGTCCACCGGATTTCTGCTGCCCATCCCAGAAAAGGAAGCAGAGCCTTGGTAGCGTCCGCCGGACCTGCCATAGCGGAGGCATCCGCCGGGTACTCCACGGCTGTGACTATCCCCTGGCAGCAGGAGCGTTGTAGCGTCCGCTGGGATGAGTGGCGTCCCGGTAATGTCTGCCAGACTTGCCGGGCGAGAGGAGCATCCGCAGAAGCTCCTTCATCCACTCTTCAGTTCGGCAGCCTGGGCAACGCCCACCGTACTTGCCAGGCCGGAGGAGCTCAGCTCGGGAGCCTGGGCAACGTCCGCCGGACTTGCCAGGCTGGAGGATCTCAGTCGGGATCTCCTCCTGCGTCTCTGGGGTGGAGTTGCGGCAGCGTCTGTCTGACCTGCCAAGCAAAGGGAGTGACCGCCGGTACTCCCTCCTCCAATAGGCCGGAGGCTCCTGTAGAGAAGCAGGTCTCTGGCTTGACCCAACCTTCCTGTAGCTGAGTGAGACGCCCTTCTGCCTCCCCTCACACCACCTGGGGTGAAGATTTCTCCCCAACAGGTACGTCATGGCAGAGCATGTGGAGCAGACCTGTCATGGGTGTCCTGTTGATCCAGCCGTCCCCTCCCCAGGCACAGACACTGACGAACTTGCAGGGACACTGTGGCCACAGGTGACTCCTGACGACCCCCTCTCTCCGACAAGACCATAGCCACCAGCTACCTAGGGCTAAGCCGCAATCCCCACGCTCCTCCAGGTCCAAGGGCGCCCACCACACTCCAATGACGTCCCAAGGCCGGCGAAGGGCCGCCCGCCTCCTGGCCCTGTTCGGCCTCAGTCCCAAGGGCCCAACGACTCCCGAGGCTGCCTCCCGGAGGACCAAAGGTGAACCTCCGACCACACCACTTCATCACCCACATTGTGAGGCAGCCCCTCACTGCCCGGACGTCCTTCCACCTACACCAGGCCGCCACCCAAACCTTCTGGACTCAACCCCAAAACTGTGAGTGACACTATTACCCATTATAAAGTCCCCACCACCACCATGAGTGCTAACACCCCCTTGTTGTGAGCCCCCCAGTGGAACATTCCCCATGTAACTCTCCCTCCCCTGTGATACCTACTGTCCATTACCTCTGTGCTGTAACAACCGCCTTACTGCCCCATATAGTGAAACTAGTGACTCCCGGCTTTTCCTGTGACTCCTAGTGAACTCCTGTTAATGTGAAGGTTCAGTGCTCCCCCAGTGATACAGGTGAACTATACCTAAGTGCTAGAACTGCCGGGCTAATACTGAACAGAGTGCGCTGCCCTAGTCGGGACTCCCAGTGAGCACCAGACTTATAATTCTCAGTGTGCTATGATGCTATACTGTATTGTGTGTTGCCTTAGTTGTGCATAAGGGATTCTGCAAGTGTCACATGTAATATTCTATATTGTATTGTGTCAGTCAATCTGGTTAATATATGTGTAATACTAGTTTGCTTGTGTTTTTGCCCTGTTCCTCTGGTATATGTTCTAGCCCGGTCTTGAGATGAAGAACCCAAGGCTTGTGTCTGTGTCTTACGGAGAGAGAGAGGTTGTGCCATAAAACACAGAGCATAACACTGGTGGCAAGTGGTGGTTCTCGATCTGGCTTTAAATATATCACCAAGGAACAATCAGGGAAAGTATCAAAATAGCTGCAAAAATGCAAATACCCATACCTAGATTCGACCTCGACCAATATGATATCGACACATACATTTGTATGCTCGATCCCTTACTGGACGTAGGCTTTGAATATGACAAAGAAAAAATAGCAGTGACCCTACCACACTTCGGCAAATTAGTCTCTCGCATCACTGCAAAAAAAGTCCCTGAACTAACGTGGACCCAATTCAGGTGCATAGTAACTGAAGCCGCCGCCCCATCACTAGGAAAGGTCGTCACATTTTCACAACTTGATGCCCTCACATACGACGCAAACCTGGGTGACACCCTTATCCAGGCCAGGCGACTCATCACCGCCGCATACCCGGGAGCCGACACCGCTACCCCAGATCAACTCATCTTCAGTGCCCTGTTAAGGACCCTACCCAGCACCATAATAGAACACTTCTTAATCTTTGACCCAACGGGAGACCTTGACAGGGATGTCCAACTTATCAGGCGTCTTCTTTCCCTTTGCACCACCTCACAACACATCGGCGCAGTGAGTGAAATCCCGACAAATCCGGCACAACACCAAATACCACAGATGTTCCCCAGACGCAGTAGGACCTGGGCGCACCTCACCAAAAAGCGCCCCCCTTCTAAAGAAAATACCAACCATATTTCCATAGATCCGTGGGTATTTTCAGCATGTAATCACCGGTGCCCCATTCATGACATGCAGGAAGAACTCATTGCTGCCCGACGGAGACCAGCTACCCAAGGCCACCACACGGTCTCCTCCATCCAGTATCACAACACTCCCAGCACACATCACAATCGACATGTACATCCCTTCCACCCCCCACCTGCCACCTCTCAACCATGCCACATCCACTATCTCACACCATCACACTCCACACCCTCCCTCACTCCCCCATCCACAATCACACCTCCCACCTTACCCTCCACCAACTCTACAAATCCATTACACACTCCCCACTCACCCCTGGTGACCTCACCCTCCACCCCAGCACTCACCGCCGCACCGCCACCACAAGACATGAAAGCCCTACCACCCAGCACAATAACTCCACTGCACAAACCAAGAACCCCCCACCCCCACCCAACTGTCTCACCACATGGCCCAAGCTCCTCACCACCAGCACCAGTCCTCACCACCACCACAACCAGAGCTGGATGTCTCCCCCGCCCACCAGCAAGAGACGCACCGACACCCTCACCACACAAACAATCCACCTCCGGCTCCCCCACCCCAAACATCTCCCCTCTAACCCTCATAACCCACCAGGCATCTCCAGTCGCCAAGTCCACCAAGGCGATTAAAGTGTATCCCCCACGACCTCATAACACCCAGGTCAACTCACCCGCCTCCACCCCTCAGCTCAGAGCCGGCCAGTCACCATGCTCCGTGTCACCCGAAACAAAAATAACACACGTGCTGTGGACCCCAGCCCAGGGAAACAAACATTGCCTGTGGGACACATCACAACTGCTGTGCCTCCTACAGAAGACAACCCATACCTCCACCCTGGAAATTGTCTACCATCCACACCAAGAACCAAACCTGCCCACCCACCACTGGACCGTCCTCTTTTGCCACCTCACCCCAACCTACTGGAGCATCACCTCAGTCACCTACCACCTCCAGTCAAGGGGACTTGACTTTTTCCACCGTGACAGTGGTGAAATACCCACCTGAGAGGCGAGCTGATGGAATAATGATACACCGACACTGACACCCCACCCAACAAGATGGCGTGGAGGCTACCACCACCCTAAGAGAGGACACCAGACAGGTGACATTACCTTCCGCGCCACACCGGCCCAAGTCACCTTCTTCCATATGTCCCTTCTCCCCACAACCAGACCAGCAGCAAGGTAGCAGTCCAGGGAAACTACCCTCCTGCCGCAGCAGCCATCGCCAGAATCGGGGTGGGACTTCCAAATTAGCAGTCCCTCGTAGGCCTTCGGAAGATCCTGCTGGATCTGCTAGCACAGGGAGAACGACCACCGGTCTTCTCAGCCCTATGACACCCTAGGGGAGCAGCGGCACAGCAACATCTGCTGGATTTGCTGTAGAGGGAGTGACAACCAATTGACCCTCTTCTGCCACCCGCCTTTGGGAGCAATGGCACGGTTACATCCACCAGACTAACCGATGTGAGAGCGTCCACCGGATCTCTGTTGCCCATCCCAGGAAGGGGAGCAGAGCCTTGGTAGCATCCGCCAGACCTGCCGTGGTGGAGGCACCAGCCAGGTACTCCGTGGCTGCGACTATTCCCCGGCAGCAGGAGCGTGGTAGTGCCCGCTAGACATGCCCCGTCGAAGGCGTCTGCCGGATCTCTCCCTCCTGCCACCCCCGGGACAAGTGGTTCCCCAGTAATGTCCACCAGACTTGCCAGCAGGAGGAGCATCCGCCGGAGCTCCTTCCTCCACTCTTCAGTCCGGAAGCCTGGGCAACATCCGCCGGAATTGCCAGGCTGGAGGAGCTCTGTCAAGATCTCCTCCTGCGTCTCCGGCGTGGAGTTGCTGCAGAGTCCATCGGACCTGCCAAGCAGAGGGAGCGACTGCCGGTTCTCCCTCCTCCACTAGGCCGGAGGCTCCTGTGGAGAAGCAGGTCTCTAGCTTGGCCCAACCCTCCTGTAGCTGAGTGAGACGCTCTTCTGCCTCCCCTCACACCACCTGGGGTAGAAATTCCTCCCCAACAGGTATGTTGTGGCAGAGCGTGTGGAGTGGACCTGTCATGGGCATCCTGTTGATCCAGCAGTCCCCTCCCCAGGCCCAGACGCTGACGGACTCGCAGGGACACCGTGGCTGCAGGCAACCCCTGACGATCCCTCTCCCCGACGAGAGCGCAGCCCCCAGCTACCAAGGGGTACACTGCCACCCCCGGGCTCCTCCAGGTCCGAGGGCGCCCACCACACTCCAACGCCATCCTGAGGCCGGCAAAGGGCCGCCTGCCTCCTGGCCCTGTTCTGCCCCAGTCCCGAGGGCCCGACGACTCCTGAGGCTGCCTCCGGGAGGACCAAAGGTGAACCTCCGACCACACCACTTCGCCACCCACATTGTGAGGCAGCTCCTCACTGCCCGGACGGCCTCCCACTTACACCAGGCCGCCACCTGAACCTTCCGGACTCAACCCCAAAACTGTGAGTGACACTATTACCCATTATAAAGTCCCCACCACCACCATGAGTGCTAACACTCCCCAGTGTAACATTCCCCGTGTAACTCTCCCTCCCCTGTGATAACTACTGTCCATTACCTCTGTGCTGTAACAACCGCCTTAGTGCCCCATAAAGTGAAACTAGAGACTCCCGGCTTTTCCTGTGACTCTCAGTGAACTCCTGTTAATATGAAGGTTCAGTGCTCCCTCAGTGATACAGGTGAACTATACCTAAGGGCTAGATCTGCCGTGCTAATATCGAACAGTTTGCATTGCCCTAGTCGGGACTCCCAGTGAGCACCAGACTTATAATTCCCAGTGTACTATATTGCTATATTGTGTGTTGCTTTAGTTGTGCCATAAGGGATTCTGCAAGTGCCACATGTAATATTCCATATTGTATTGTGTTAGTCGATCTGGTTAATATATGTGTAATACTGGTTTGCCTGTGTTTTTGCCCTGTTTCTTTGGTATATGCTCTATCCCGGTCTTGAAATAAAGAACCCAAGGCTTGTGTCTGTGTCTTACGGAGCGATAGGTCGCACCATAAAACACAGAGCATAACACAAATATAACCAGAGCGAGTGGCGAGATAGATGGGAAAGAAAACACACTTGCCTGTATCTGTTTGTATGTATGTATTACGGCAAATATCGAACCAAACAAACCATATAAACAAAACACTTTGCCATGGCACAAAAGGCCATCTTGGCTGTACAACCCTACTTTCTAGCAGGTATACTTATGCACGCACATATCGCTAGATATACCTTAAGCCACACCATAAGTAAGAGAACGTAAATCGTAAGCAGCTACATCAACATATAGGCCTCATACAACATTCAACAAATCAACATTCCACAGTTTTGCAGAAACCGGGAATTAGCACATACCGCTAGATATACCGTAAGCCACACCATACTTAGGAGGTCGTAAATCCTAAGCAGCTACATTAACATATAGGCCTCATACAACATTCAGCAAAAGAGTTTTACAGAAACTGTGATTTTTATGCATTTGCCAAAAAACTTTTTACATCTGTCATTAGCAGTGACACAATCTCTGGTTACAGACACCAAGTCAATACCATCTGTCCTAGTTTTATGGCAATGTAGAAGCATGACATTATTCAATCTTCTCTGAGTCATTATTGACCTAAGGTATGTCTTCATCCCGCGTAAGGAAGAAAATGACCTTTCAGCTGTTGCTGTTGTGACTGGTACG
>JAGKTI010038291.1:0-10748 GCA_018397915.1 Birgus latro | reverse complement strand
CTCTCTCTCTCTCTCTCTCTCTCTCTCTCTCTCTCTCTCTCTCTCTCAGATAAAGTGCGTTTAATTTTCGGCCTTGATCTCTTAAGTGTTGTTGTTTTCTTGCCTATCGAAATTGGAGATCTTGTTGGATTGAATCTCATAGCGTTTTGGCTGTGGTGTTTAATTTGCCTCTAAGATCTGTGTTTGGGGTCGGAAGGCGATGATTAGGATGATGGAGGACGGTGTGAGTGAGTGTGTGTGTGTGTGTGTGAGAGAGAGAGAGAGGGAGAGGGAAACTCATGTGTAGTATACTTGTTTCACCCCAGCCCCTTCCTTCCTTCCTTCCTTCCTTCCTCATCCTGCCTTTGCTTCTCTCTCCTCCCTTCTCCTACCCCCTTCCCCTCCTACCCCCTTCCCCTCCTACCTCCCTTACTTTTTTCTTCCCTTCTGTTCTTCCCTCTCGCACCTTCCCTTCTCTCCATCTTTCCTCTCCCTCCCTCCCTCCCTCCCCTTCCTACTTCCGTCCTCTCCCTCTTTCTTTCCCCTCCTTCCGTTGCTTTCTATCCCGTATCTTTCTTCATCCCCCCATTTTTTTTTCTCTCCCCTCCTTCCTCTACGCCCTTGTACCTCCTGCCATCTCTCCTCCTCCCCCTTACATCTTTCGTCTCTTCCCTCCCCTTTCCTCTCTCGTCCCTCTCTTCTCTTCCTTCTTCCTTCCTCTCCCTCTTTCATTCCTTTCTTCTCTTCCCTCTACTCCCTCCCTTCACTTCCCTCCCCCTTCATCTATCATCCCTTCCTACTCTTCGCTATCCCTTCCTCCTCTTCGCTATCCCTTCCTCTTCTTCACTTTTCCCTTCCCGCTCCCATCCTCCCATACCTTTCTGCCCTTTTCTCCGTCCCTTCTCTCTTACCCTTGCATCACTCCTTCACTCCCCACACTTATCACAATCTTGCATCCTCCTTTTCTAATATGCCCAATACATCTTCCGTCCCAGTTCCAGTACCTTCTTTGTCTCGTCCCTTCTCGCATGTCTAATCTGAATTTAATCATCTGGTATACATATATATTAATACGAAAGAAAATACTGAAGAAATTGTACCTAATTTTATTTTATTCAGACGTGTTTATCGTTATCGTTTTTTTTTTTTTTCACCGCCCAAATTTTCGTCCTTTTGTAACTTCACGTAGCTCAGTGGCAGAAAAACTTTATATCCTTACCATAGCGCTGGTTCGTGACTGGCATCATATTTAAGTGTTACTCTGGTATTACAACTCCGCATTCAGTATGGAGGAAGTGATTGTAGGTCAAGCAAGAGTAAAGAGAGTATCGAAAGCTGCTCTCTCTCTCTCTCTCTCTCTCTCTCTCTCTCTCTCTCTCTCTCTCTCTCTCTCTCTCTCTCTCTCTCTCTCTCTCTCTCTCTCTCTCTCTCTTCCTCCTAAGTGTCCCTGTCGGAGTGGCGTCCTTGGATGCGCGTTGGTTCTATACCCAAGAGATTATACTCTAGGGGTGCGATCGATGATGATGATGTCAGGGATGGTGGTATGGATGGGGTCAAATGGGTAAGAGTGATGAAGATACTCAAGGTTTTCAGTCGATTGTTGTGGTGGTGATGGTGATGAAGATAGAGTTGTTGGTTTTGGATGATGACGGAAGAATAGGGGAGCTGTGATGATGATGACGGGGATGGATGGAATAGACATAGTGATGATGGTGACAAAGATGGATATAGTAGGTGTAGTGAGGATGATGATGATGATGATGGTAAATAGGGGAGGGATAGTATTGATGATGCTGGCTTACTTTGAGATGTCAGAGGTGATGGGAGAAAGTGGTGAAATGAGTGAGGTGAGTCCAGTCTGATAGGAATGGTGGTGGTGATGACGGATGGAGAGGGGAGGTGTCACGTTGATGCTGGCTTATATTAATTGAGATGTCAGTGGTGATGGGAGGGGGTTGGTGAGATGAGTGAGATGATTAAGCGTTCAGTGTGATAGGTGTTGACATGACAAGTATGGTCGCCTCCTCTCTAACACACACCGCTAATTAACCCCTTGATACCCACGTCATTACTCCGACTGTGTAACGTGTACCGGCTCCCTGGGGACTGCGGGCCTACGTCACACCCCCCTGAACCGTATTTATAAAGGCTGAGAGGTCCGTACTCTCCCTAACACCTCTTCCGTAGCTATTTTTTTTTTTTTTTTTTTTGATATGGCTGTTAAACCACGTCAATGTACTGGCTGTGTAGCGTGTACCGGCTCCCTGGGGGGCTGCGGGGCTATGTCACACCCTCCCGACCCATAGTTGTAAAGTCCGAAGGTCGCTATTTTTGTCGGTTAAGGAAGGTCCCTAGCACCTCCTTAGCGATTGATTTTTGGATATGGCTGGTTAATATTCTTGTATGTTATTTATACAGAGTATGGCGGTGTTGTATAATGCACAATAGTCCAGTAAGGTGTAATAAGGAAAACAAGTAGCTTAGGAAAAGGTGTTACGGAACTTTAGAATACCAGCATGGACGATACGACAGAAACTGATTCGTGATAATACTGATAAGGTTGTATGCCTTAGAAATGGGATTAGACTCAACTCCTTCCTTCCGGTGACGTATATTTATTTTTGCTACCAATACTTTATTTTAATTTTTAGGAAGGTTTCATGGTGGTGAAGGGGTTAATGAAGGCGGTTTTAACGTGCCCATTTCTTTGGGTAAGGAGGCTTCCTAGCGCCTTTGCCTTAGCGAATTGTTTTATAGACAACCCATTAACATAACTTTTTCATATCGTCGTAGATTGCAGGTAGCAGTAGTAGGGGTAGGCAGCGGAAGGATGGCGATAGGGAGATTATTAATATGTAAGGTGTTTCGTGACGGGGTGGGTTTACTTAGAAGCGCACCTCGTCTGTTTACAACCACTAATGTGAAGGAATGAGCTGCGAGAAGGCTGGTTGAGCTAAAGGTCACCCTGCAACTACAACTACTTGGTGTTGGTGGAAGTGGTGGTGAATGTTGCTGTAAGTGTGAGTGGTGAGGAGTGTTGGTGCAAGTTGGTGTTAGTATAAGTGGTGGTAAGTGTTGGTGCAAGTTGAAGTGTTAGTATAAGTGGTGGTGAGTGGTGTAAATGGTGGTGTGTTGGTGGAAATGTAAGTGGTGGTGTGTTGGTGGAAATGTAAGTGGTGGTGTGTTGGTGGAAATGTAAGTGGTGGTGAGTGTTGACGGAAGTGATGGTGGTAGTTGTGTGTCACCATCCTCTCTGCGGTACATTTTTGGTCATAATTATCATCCTGATCCTGCTTAGCCTCACTCATTGTTACTTTGATATACTTTGTGGGCTGCTTCCTTCATCCTCGTGTGCTCCTTTTAACATTAGTGTCGTGTTTGCTTTATTTTATGCTACTTTTAACATAGGGTCGTGTTTACTTCATCCTTTTATGCTACTTTTAACGTACCCTATTCAATTTATCTTACATTCTTGCAACGATTAGACCAAAGCGTAGAGTATCTGCCGATGAAGAGGTCGATGGAGACTTCTTTAAGCCCGGTCACTACTAAATGTCCTCCCCTTATTGTGAAAAACCCACCCCCACGATAACCAACCCACCCACCCACCCACGTTCCTACCTGCCTACCTACCTACTTGCCTATCTGCCTACCTACCTACCTACCTACCTACTTGCCTATCTGCCTACCTACCTACCTACCTACTTGCCTATCTGCCTACCTACCTACCTACCTACTTGCCTATCTGCCTACCTACCTACCTACCTACTTGCCTATCTGCCTACCTACCTATCTACCTACTTGCCTATCTGCCTACCTACCTAACCACCCACCCACCTGTCACGTAGGTACCTTCTTATGTTCCCATCCATCCATCCTCCCACCCACCTACACGCGGCTGCCTATCTACCTGTCTGTATATATCTGTCTGTCTGTATCTATCAATTAATCCAGTATTTATCTCTATATCTATCTGTCTATACTTACCCACGTGCTGAGGAAATAGTTTAGTCCATTATGTGTACTTGTCACCATCTCGGCGCCTAGGATGACCTCGCCTTGCAGACTTCTTGTGACGCCACTGCGGCCATTGGCGTGTTGGTGCAACCTATTCACGCCTTGCAAGTTGCAGGGAGAGAGAGAGAGAGAGAGAGAGAGGATTGTGGTTGTACTTTGGTTGGTGGTCATGCATGTAATGTGTTTTGAGAGAGAGAGAGTCATATAGGTAACCCCTTCACCCAGATGACGTATTTTTCATTTTTTGTCATTACCAGACGATTTATATACTCTAGGACAGTCATTTCGAACTGGGGGAGGGTAGGCAGGTAGATAAATCTCATTAATCTTTTTACTGCCAGAGGCCTTTTAAGAGTTAAATCTCGTGGAGGCAGCAGCAATAGCGGGAACATTTCGTTGCTGGAGGGGTAAAGTCTTGCTGAGTGCTGGCTGGTGTGGAAGGAAGAGATTTAGAGTCGATTTTAGGTTATGGTTTTGGTACTGGGAGGTGGAGGTGGTGGTGGTGGTGGTTGGTTGGTTGGTTGGTTGGTGGTTGGTTGTTGTTGGTGACCTCTGACCGCTATGGACGTGAAATCCGTGGACTGCTGTGTGAAATTTCCCTTATGCAGTCCACCACTAGCCCCCTTTTTTGAGGATAGGGCTGAAGGACGTTTATATAGTCAGACAGGGAAGAAGCTACGTCATTTGAGTACCTCCACTTAAAGACAACCCTCTCCGGTACTTAGGGGAGGAGCAAGAACAAAATACAAAAGCTAACTCGTATTAAGGAGGCTTGTGATGCTGTTAATGTTATCGTAGTGGTGGTGGTGGTGGTGGCGCCTCTTGTCAGCGCCTTGTGATGCACATGTGGATGATGGAGTAGGTGGCAGAATGGAACGCAGAGGAAACGTGAGAGGGTCTTCATTTGTTTGTCATTCGTAGTGGTGTTGGTGTACTGAATGAGGGAGGAGAGAAGGAGAAGGATGGGGAGAGGAGTAACGAGATGGAGGAAAGGGGCTGGTGGAAGGATACGTCAAGGAGGAGTGTGAGGAAGGCAGCTTTAGCCGTCAGTAGGAGGAATTAGACAAACAAGAGTCGCCATGGTGCTAAATAGGTTAATTGGATTGATATTGTACCCTGGTAGTGGTGACGGTGGCGTGGAGGAGAATTAGAAGAGGAGGAATGTGTGGAGGAGAGGAACACAGGAGGGGAATAAGAGGGATTTCCGTACTCGAGAGTGCAAGAGGAAAGATGCGCTAAATATGGGGGAGAAGGAGAAATATTCGCACACACAATGCTAGCAGGGAGTTGTGATATCCTGAGGGAGAGAGAGGGAGAGAGTTGGATGTGGGTGGAAGGTTTGCTTATTTTTCTTTTTCACAGATGAATGGAAGGAGGGAGGAGTGTATGTTTGTGTTCACTAATAAGAGAGAGAGAGAGAGAGGGAGAGAGAGAATTTCCCTTGGGCAAATGTAAAATCAAGTACCCCCCCTCTAAGTCAGGGGCTGAGGCGCTGCGTATGACGTCATGCATTCCTCAGGGGCCACTATTGAAGCCAGGTATGCCCCGCTATGGTGCATGGTGAGGGGGGGGGGCAGGGGGGGGGATGGATATTTTGGTGGATGAGGATGGGTGATGGTGGGGGAGGGGGCGTGGGTATTTTAGTTGATAGTGATGGTTGTGGTGGTGGTGGTAGGGATGGGGTGGGTATTTTAGTTGATTCTGGTGGTATTATCAAAGTGATGTTGGTTGTGGTTATGGGGGGGAGGTTGAGGAGGATGGTTGATGGTGGGGGGGTGGGGGTGGATATTTCAGATGATTGACGATGGTTGGTTGTGGTGATGGTGGGGGGTTACCATAGTTGGTGGTGGAAGAGGTTACTTAATTAGTGGTGGTGGAAGAGGTTACTTAATTAGTGGTGGTGGTGATGGGCGGTGGTGGTGATGGGGGATGGTGGTGGTGTGATAATGGGTGGTGGTGGTGGTAATGGGGGATGGTGGTGGTGTGATAATGGGTGGTGGTGGTGTGATAATGAGTGGTGGTGGTGTGATAATGGGTGATGGTGTTGTGATAATGAGTGGTGGGGGTGATGGTGGTGGTGTTGATCATGGTGATGGGGGTGATAGTGGTGGTGGTGGTGGTGGAGGTGGTCGTGGTTGTTGGTGGTGTTTGTGGAGGCGGTGGTGACTGGTGGTGGTTTGGTTATGTTAGCAATGACAGATTTTCATCCTTACGAACATAGCTCAGCAGATAACGATCCTACGTCCGTTCCATAGCTCTTATTCGTGACTAGCGTTGTATTTTAGAATCTCTTGTTGCAACTTGGCATTGAAGATGGAGAGATGGAAATTGTAGGCCAAGTTAGAGGGAAAAGAGTAAAGCATTTGTGGCGATGGTCGTATTGGAGTGGTTGTGGTTGATGCTGGTAGTTGATGGTGGTTATGGTAGTTCTGGTTGTGTGTGATGGTTATGGCAGTTCTGGTTGTTGGTTGACTATCATGGTGGTGGTTGTGGTGATTGTGGTTGTGGTAGCTGTGGCGATTGTGGTAGTTGTTGTGGAGGCGTCTGGTTTCTTTCACTCTCACTTTATCTTAACGGGAGGCAAGAGGGTGGAGGGGGAGAGGAAGAGGGAGGAGAAGAGTGGGGGAAGGAAGGGAAGGAGGAGGAAAGCAGGATAGGATAGGATGAATGATGGAGAGAAGGAAGGAGGAAGAGAAGGGAGACAGGAGAAGAGGCAAGCGAGGAGAGATACAAAGGAGATGGGAGGTTGCGAGAGGAAGTGGGATGAGGAAAAGGAAAGTAGAAGAATAAGAGGAAGTGAGGATCAGAAGGGACTAGGAAGATGAGGAAGGTAGTAAGAGAGAGAGGAGAAGTAGGTGGAGGAGGGAGGAGGAAGAGAAGGGAAGTAGAATAGGAAGAATGGGGGAGAAGAGGGAGGAAAAAAGAAGAAAGGCAGGAAAGGAAAGATTGTAAGAGAGAGAGAGAGAACCTTCCTTCCTGTAATTTTTTTAAAGGAAAGATTGTAAGAGAGAGAGAGAGAGAGAACCTTCCTTCCTGTAATTTATTTAAAGGAAAGATTGTAAGAGAGAGAGAGAGAGAGAGAGAGAGAGAGAGAGAGAGAGAGAGAGAGAGAGAGAGAGAGAGAGAGAGAGAGAACCTTCCTGTAATTTTTTTTTTCATCGCAAGCCTTGATTATCTGCATCTGTTTTCATTATTCCTTCTTATTATTTCATTTATTGTCCTTTTTTTATACAATCCTCGCATTCATTTGCTTTTCCTTAACTATTTATCAGCTTAATCTCCTTGCACTTCGTTATCATTCTCTCTCCCTCTAACTCAAAACAAGAAGTCATGGTTTAGAAAGGGTTAAGACTGTCATGCTTTCTCCACTCCGACTTGGGCGTGGTTGGGTTCCCAGGCAGTGTTTACAATAGGGAGGAAAGGCGTGAATGAGTGAGTAATGAGTCTCCCACGAGAGAGAGAGAGAGAGAGAGAGAGAGAGAGAGAGAGAGAGAGAGAGAGAGAGAGAGAGAGAGAGAGAGGCTGTAACAGTTTCTTTGTATCGTCATTTCTTACGTTTGAACTTCTTCGTGTACATTAATGCACAGTTGACACACACACACACACACACACACACACACACACAGGTGAGAGAGAGAGAGTTTGGTGTACTCTCTCTCTTTCTCTCCCATGTTCTGTATCTGATTTATCCTTGAGGGGTAACTTGATTAATAGTTTTTTCCAGGCATTTCCTCCAGCAACGCCCATGTTAGCTTGGCCTCTTGTCTTGCCCTTTTATGGAAGTTGGGCGGACCTTGGCCTTGACGGGTGTATCTTGGACGGGGATGGGCGTAGGGAGGGTGGAGGTGAGAAGGAAGAGGGTGGGAATGGGTGGGGAAGGGTAAGAGTGGTTAGAGGATGGGATGGATGTTTAGGTGGAGATGAGTATTGAGGGTAAGGGTGGAGAGATGTGGGTGGCCCTAGGGAGGATGGAGGTGGGAGTGGGCGTGAGTGGGTGTAGGAGGATGGGAGTGAGGTTGGGAGAGTGGGAGTGGGTGTAGGAGGGTGGGAATGGGTGTAGGAGGAGGGTATGTGTGGGTGATGGAGGAAGGTGGGAGTGAGTGTAGGGAACGTGGGAATGGATGTACAGATAGATGGAATAATGCTCTCAGATGTACACACACACACACACACACACACACACACACACAGCTTAACGAAGACATAAAGGAAAAGTCGAACCATCTGTAACACGCACTAGCAGAGGCTGGGTTTTCATTGTATTTCGTCAATTGTAAATTTTCCTCAGACGGAACTGGGAAGATAGTTATTTCTCTCTCTCTCTCTCTCTCTCTCTCTCTCTTTCCGTATTCGCTGCTCAGAACACCTCAGATCTAAGGTTCACTTCCTTGTCTCATAATTCATCTCCATCACTTTCCACGTGAAATATCCAGGTGCGACGATTTAGCCTACCATTATACTTCTACTATCCACCTAAAATTATTCCTCTGTAAATTATTTGATCTCAGTCCTATCTCTATATATAATTTTCTCCTTTAGTTTAGAACTCCAAGCTTCATAACTATATTCCTTTTTAATCTAACGACGTAAAATTGGCATCTTTCCGTGTTAAATACAGCAGATTAACACTAGAATATGATGCTGTTTATAAAGAAGTGCGTTGGGAAGGATGTGAACTGTCGTATTGTCTTTTTCTGACATTTATTTTATTTTTTTGAAATGAGTTGCAAAAGGATGAAATTCTGGGCCAAGTTAAGGTGAAAAGATTATAGTTTTCCTCACCTGCATTCTACATTATTTTTCATGGCAACCTCCTGCCTTTATTTTCTCGCACCCTCTTTCAGTATCCCCCTCCATCTTCCTCCTAAATCTTCATCATCCCTCCTTGTAGTAGTCTTTTCTTTCTTCTCTCTTCCCTCTTCTCTCCCTTTTTCCCATCCCCTATTTTTCTTGTCTCTCAGATCTTCTTTTCCTTCCTCCTGTCTCCCTCCCTTTCTCCTTAATTTCTTGTTTTTCATTTTTCCCTTCCATCTCCCTAATCCCTTTTCATCCCTCGACTTGGTCTTTATTTTTCCTTCCCTCCCAAAATTTCCTTTCTTCTCTCCTGTCGTTTCCATTTTCTTCATTTCAATCCCTGTTTCTTCGTTCCTTCACTTGTGCCTGTTTCTTTTCCTCAAATTTGTTTCCTCTTCTGCATTTCCTTCTCTTAAACATTTCCCCCATTTCCCGATTTCCTCCCTTAATTTTCTTTTTCTTCCATTTCTCTGTTTTCCCCCTTTCCTTCCCCCAAATCCTCCCACTTCTTCCAGTAGTTTTTTCTTTCTTCACTTTCTTTCTCTTCTTCCTTTTCCTTCCTTCAGTTTTCTCATTTCCTACCTTGCCGTTCTCCATTTCTTCAATACCTTTGTTGTTTCTCCCTTTTCTCTCCCGCAGTTCTCCCTCCCTCCTCCCTAATCTCCCTTCCTCTTTCTTCCCTCTTCCCTCAAGTTTTCTCATATCCCTCCCCACCCTTCTCTCCTTTTCTCCTCTTCCTCTCTTCTCCCGCTTCCTCTCTTCTCCCTCTTCGTTGCTTCTCCCTCTTCGTTGCTTCTCCCACTTCTCTTCTTCCTCTTCCTCTCTCCTCCCGTCTTCCTTCACGCACTTCTCCCCCCCTCCTTCTAATCTCCATATTCCTCTTCCTCTCTTCTCCCTTTCTCCCTCTTAATCTTCCTCGCTTCTCCCTTCTTCCTTCCTGCACTTCTCCCTCCTCCCCTTTAATCTCCCTGCTCCCTTCAGTGGGCGAAATGGGTGTTGTTAGTCTTAATTGAATCAGATCGACCAATGGGGTACTTAAGCTGATGCTAATGAGATACGAACACGTCACACCTGCTGTCGAGAGAGAGAGAGAGAGAGAGAGAGAGAGAGAGAGAGAGAGAGAGAGAGAGAGAGAGCCTAGGGATGATTGCGTGAGAAATTGTATGCTTCTGTTGTGTTGTAGTTGTGTTGTATTGTGTGTGTGTGTGTGTTAGGGGGAGGATATTGTGTGTGTATGTTTGTGTGTGTGTGTTCGGGGGAGGGAGGAAAGTAAGAGTGGGGGTGGGGGTGTAGGGATGGGTGCGTGAGATTGTGTATGTCTGTTGTGTTTGGTATGATTGTATTGTGTGTGTGTGTGTGTGTGTATGTATTGGCTATGCACGCGCGTAGGCAAAAAGTAAACACATCAGAAATAATGGGAGAAACAAAGAAAGAAAAGAGGAAATGGTGAAGATGTTTAGATAGAGAAATTAAAGGAAGTATTAATGAAGATGGAGGGAAAGCAGATGGGTAGCAGGCCTGGGAAAAAGATAATGAGGAAGAGGAAATGACGAGGGTGATAAGATAGGAGGGTGAAGGAAGTGAGAGAGAGGTGGAATAAGGAATAGGAAGGAGTTAGGAGGGTGAAGGAAGTGAGAGAGAGGTGGAATAAGGAATAGGAAGGAGTTTGTAAGATGCTGGAAACGATCGCAGTAACAGGGAGTAAATAAACAAGTCAGTGTTGCTGATGGTAAAATGTAAATGTTAGATGGAGTATTAGGGCTTGAAGAATGATTACAGCATTTTGTTATCCTTGGCAGTGATGTTTTGTCTTGTGGGTTTATGGAGAGGGACGCCTGCACTTCGTGATGTATATATACAGTATATATTTTTTTCTCTCATATAATTCTGTTTAATTTTCTGATACATATCCATTTCCACCGAGCTGTGTGATCAGAAATTAGGACTCTTGTCTCCAT
>JAGKTI010038290.1:0-10748 GCA_018397915.1 Birgus latro | reverse complement strand
AATATTATCAGTTTTATCTCAAAATTTCAAAGTTCTTCAAATGTCTCTAATCATACGATACACTTTGGAATTTAACCCAAGAAAGGCCAGCCTTATTTACCCTTCAATCGATTTCATCCGACATATTACCTCATTTTACCTTGTTACTGATTTTTTTTTATGAAACCTATTTTCATCAAACACATAGGTTGACGAGTGTTTCCCTGCTAATATTGAGTTCATTTGAGAAAGTTGCATATTTAGTTTTTTGGGTCTCAATTATGCGTTTTTTAAATTGGGTTAGTTTGGACTTACTAATAATAGATGTTTTGACCGTCGCTTTTGACCACTTTTTTCATTTGAAGATACCACTTCAAATGAATAAAAATTACTAATGACCTAATTTCTTACATAAAAATCCAAGCCATATTCAGACGACATTGATACCGTTCATTTAGCGTTCATTCAACATCCTTTTTTTGTAGATGACCTGACTACTGTATATGTTTACGGAGATGAAGAACAAAGTTATAAATGGTAATTAAATGTATATATCGGTATTGTGATGGTAAGTGTACCTTCTTGTATAAATTATTAGAAGAAAATCAAGAAATCAGTATTCTGTCTCAGAAGTTATCACAGTTTTTAGAGATTTTTTCAAAGAAAATGAGGATTATGGGGAAAAATAAACATTCATAGTAATCATTTTTTTTTTTACCGTCACGAGGGTCGACGTAATTTTAAATTTCTTCTACGTCAGATAAAAAGAATATTCATTCCATGTGTAATGCTTGTATCGCTGATCCTCACAAATTTCAAGCCATTTGTTCTTTAACAGGCAAGCAGCCAGCACTCTAAACGTGTCAGTCGACTTACTGTTACTTCTCTTAAATATGACATTTTCCACTTCAAAAGTGTCTTCTGAATTCTGGAGATAATATGCGATGTCTCCCAATAGATTCTGAGTATGCTTGTGGATGTTGCGCTTTCACCTATAAGAACGCTTGTACAGCCATCATTAGATGAAAAGAGTATGGAACGCGCACCAAACGGATGCTATCAACCGGAACTAGTTCTCAGTTGGCACTAATTTTTGTCCTTGAGGTCACGGCTAAGGTGAATTAAAAAAAAAAAAAACGACAAATCGGAAGTAAATAATCCAGTTAATCTCAACACGAACGGCACAACAGTTCAGGTCGACGCTCATGCAACCTGATTTTCTTAGTCCAATCATGAACAATAAAACTGCATGATCGAGGAGTCACGTAATGTTTGTATATCGTAATTTTCAGTAAGACTATGTTTTCACATTTTACTTATTATATATATCTGATAATCAATATCTAAACAAATTTTTTAAATCGATTTTTTGCCTCTCGGAGTAAAAATATATTGGTAATATGGATGATGATATCACAGGATCCGATATACTTGCAAATATTCCATATTTTAAAAGATGATTAAAAAGCTCGAGTCCGCTTTAAATCCTTAGTTATTTAAATATAAATAATATCAGTTTTATCTCTAAATTTCCAAGTTATTCTCAAGTCTCTAATCAAACGAAACACTTTGGAATTAAGCCCATGAAAGGCCAGCCTTATTTACCCATCAGTCGGTTTCACGCGACGTATTACCTCATATACCATGTTACTGATTTTTTTTTATTTTTAAGAAACCTATTTTCATCACCCACAGAAATGTTTCCCAAATTTTAGATAGAGTGAGGAGTTTTTCCCAGCTAATTTTGATTACATCTGAGAAAGTTGCATTTTTAGTGTTTTGGCTCTCAATTATGTTTTTTTTTTTTTTTAGTAACTCCGTTATGAATTACTCATAATAGATGTTTTGATCATCGCTCTTAACTATTTTTTTTTATTTGAAATTATCACCTCAAATGAAAAAAATCACTAATGACCCTCTTTCTTACGTAAAAATCAAAACCATATTCAGACGACATTTATACTGTTCATTCAGCGTTCCTTTAACATTCTTTTTTTTTTTTTTTTTGCTCTCAAGCACTTCTGTATATGCCTTGGGAGATGAGGAACAAAGTTATAAATGGTAATTAATTGTAAATATCGGTATTAAGATGGTAATAGAACCATCTTGTATAAATTTTTAGGTGAAAATCAAAAGATCACCAGTATTCTGTCGCACGAGTTATCACAGTTCCGAGAGATTTTTCCTAAGAAAATGATTCCTATGGAGAGAAGAAAACCTTCATAGTGTGCATTTTTTTTCTATCTTTTTTACCGTCACGAGGGTCGACGTAATTTTAAAGTGCTTCTACTTCAGATAAACAAGAATGCTGATTTCACGCTTTTTCTTAAATCGGTGATCCTCACAAAAATTCAAGCCTTTAGTTCTTAAACAGTCAAGGAACCAGCACTCTTTACGTGTCAGTCGACATGTTGTTTCCTAAATGTGACATTTTCACTTTCAAAAGTGTCTTCTGAGTTCTACAGATAATATGGGGTGCATCTCAGTCGATTCTGAGAACGTTTGTGGAAGTTGCATATTTAGAGTTTTCACAAATAAAAATGCCTAAACAGCAATCATTAGATGAAAAGAGAATGAAACACATCCCAAACGGATGCTATCAGCAGGAACTAGTTCTCAGTTGGCACTTATTATTGTACTTGAAGTCATGGCTGAGGTGAATTTTAAAAAAAATGAGAATTGACTAAACGGAAGTAAATAATAGTTAATCTCAACACGACAGGCACAACATTTCAGGTCGACGCTCATGCAACCTGATTTTTATTTTAGGCCAATCATGAACAATAAAACTGCGTAAACGATGAGCCAGGTAATGTCTATAAATCTTTTATATCAGTACGACGATGTATTTACATTTTACTTATCTGATTATCAATACCTAAACAATTAATTTTAATCTTTTTTTCTTTTTCTTTTTTTTGCCTTTCGGAGTAATATTATCTTTGTAAAAATCGGTAATGATATCACTGGATCCGACTCACTTGCAAATATTCCTTATTTTAAAAGTTGATAAAAAAGCTGAGGAAGCCGCCTTAAATCCCTAGTTATACAGATAAAAATAATATCAGATTTATCTTTAAACTTCCAAGTTCTACTCATGTCTCCAATCAAACGAAACACTTTGGGATTAAACCCATGAAAAACCAGTTTATTTACCCGTCAATAGATTTCACCCGACGTATTGCTTCATTGTACCTTGTTAATGTTTTTTTTTTTTTTTGAGACACCTATTTTCATCACCCACGGAAATGTTTTCCAAATTTTAGATACATTGAGGAGTTTACCAGCTAATTTTGAGTACATTTGTGAATGTTGCATATTTAGTGTTTTGGCTCTCAATTTGCGATTTTAAAGCAACTCAGGTTTGAATTACTCATAATAGATGTTTTAACATTCGCTATTAACCACATTTTTTAAATTGAAATTACCACCTCAAATGAAAAAAAAAATCACTAATGACCTTATTTCTTACGTAAAAAAACAAACCATTTTCAGACGACACTAATACCGTTCATTCAGAGTTCCTACATACTTTTTGTTTTATTTTTGTAGCTGTCAAGCACTACTTTATATGCCTTGGGAGATGAGCAACAAAGTTATAAATGGTAACTAATTGTATATATCGGTACTGAGATGATAATAGAACCTTCTTGTATAAATTTTTATTTGAAAATCAAAAGCTCACCAATATTCTGTCTCACGAGTAATCACAGTTTCGAGAGATTTTTCCTAAGAAAATGATTCCTTTGGAGAGAAGTAAACCTTCATAGTGTGCATTTATTTTTTTTTTTTACCGTCAAGAGGGTCGACGTAATTTTAAAGTGCTTCTACTTCAGATAAAAAACAAATGCTCATTCGAAGTTTTTTCTCATATCGGTGATCCTCACAAAAACTCAAGCCTTTAGTTCTTAAACACTCAAGGAGCCATCAATCTTTATGTGTCAGTAGACATCTTGTTGTTTCCTAAATGTGACATTTTCACTTTCAAAAGTATCTTCTGAGATCTGGAGATAATATTTGGTGCATCCCAATCGATTCTGAGAACGCTCGTGGAAGTTGCATGTTTAGCATTTTCACCAAAAAAAATGTTTATACAGCCACCATTAGATAAAAAGAGAATGAAACGCCCTCAAGACGGATGCTTTCAGCGGGAACTAGTTCTCAGTTGGTACTAATTATTGTACTTGAAGTCATGGCTGAGGTCAATTAAACAAAATAAATAAATAAATAAGAATCGACTTAACGGAAGTAAATAATAGTTAATCTGAACAAGACAGGCACAACACTTCAGGTCGACGGTCATGCAACCTGATTTTTTTTAGGCCAATCATGAGCAATAAAACTGCATAAACGATGAGCCAGTTAATGTCTTTAAATAGTATATCTCTGTACGACTATGTATTTACATTTTATTTATCTGATAATCAATACCTAAACAATTAATTTTAATCTTTTTCCTTTTTATTTATTTTTTTTTATTTTTTGCCTTTCGGAGTAATATTATCTTGGTAAATATGGATAATGATATCACATGATCCAACACACTTGCAAATATTCCTTATTTTAAAAGTTGATAAGAAAGCTCAAGAGGCCGCCTTAAATCCCTACTCATACAGATAAAAATAATATCAGATTTATCTCTAAACTTCCAAGTTCTACTCATATCTCCAATCAAACGAAACAATTTGGGATTGAACCCTTGAAAAGCCAGCCTTATTTACCCGACAATCGATTTCATCCAACGTATTACCTCATTGAACCTTGTTACTGGTTTTGTTTATTTAAGACACCTATTTTCATCACCCATAGAATTGTTTTTCCAAAATTTAGGTACATTGAGGAGTTTCCCAGCTAATTTTGAATACATTTGTGAAAGTTCCAAATTTAGTGTTTGGCTCTCAATTATGCGTTTTTTAAAGCAACTCAGTTATGAATTACTCATAATAGATGTTTTAACCTTCGGTCTTAACCACATTTTTTTTATTTGAAATTACCACCTCAAATGACAAAAAATCACTAATGACCTTATTTCTTACTTTAAAAAACAAACCAAATTCAGACGACACTAATACGGTTCAATCAGCGTTCCTTCATACTTTTTATTTTATTTTTGTAGCTGTCAAGCACAACTTTATATGCCTTGGGAGATGAGGAACAGTTATAAATGGTAATTAATTGTATATATTGGTACTGGCATGGTAATAGAACCATCTTGGATAAATTTTAAGGTGAAAATCAAAGGATCACCAGTTTTCTGTCTCACGAGTTATCACAGTTTTGAGATATTTTACCTAAGAAAATGAGGCCTATGGAGTGAAATAAATTTTTTTAGTGTGCAAATATATTTTTTTCCTTTTTTACCATCATGAGGGTCGACGTAATTTTAAAGTGCTGCTTCAGATGAAAAGAAATACTCATTCGACGTTTTTTCCTTGCATCGATACAAAAATTTAAGTGTTTTGTTCTTAAACAGGCAAGGAGCCAGCACTCTTTACGTGTTATGTTTCCTAAATGATACATTTTCACCTTCAAAAGTGTTATCTGAGTTCTGGAGATAATATCGGTGCTTCTCAATCGATTCTGAGAACGGTTTTGGAAGTTGCATATTTTGCGTTTTCACTGATATACTGTATATGCTTATACAGCCATCATTAGATGAAATGAGTATGGAACGCCCCCGAAACGGATGCTATCAGCCGGAACTAGTTCTCAGTTGACACTAATTATCGTACTTGAAGACATGGCTATGGTGAATTTAAAAAAAAAATGAGAATCGACTAACGGAAGAAGAAAATAGTTAATCTCAACACGACAGGCACAACAATTCATGTCGACGCTCATGCATCCTGATTATTTTGGACCTATCTTGAACAATAAATCTGCATAAACGAGGTGCCAAGTAATGTTAAAAATCGTATATCTCCGTACGACTATGTATTTATATTTTACTTATTATATATATATATATCTGATAATCAATAAATAATCAATTTTTTAAATATATTTTTTGCCGTTAGAGTAATAATATTTTGGTAAATTTGGATAAAGATATTACAGGATACGACATACTTACAAATAGTCCATATTGGAAAAGTTAATTAAAAAGCTCGATTCCGCCTTAAATCCCTAGGTATACATATAAAAATAATATCAGTTTTATCTCTAAATTTCATAGTTCTTCAAATGTCTCTAATCAGACGATACACTTTGGGATTTAACCCATGAAAGGCCAGCCTTAATTACCCTTCAATCGGTTTCATCCGACATATTACCTCATTTTACCTTCTTACTGATTTTTTTTTTTTTTTTTACGAAACTTATTTTCAGCCCACACAGAAATGTTTTCCATATTTTAGATAGGTTGACGAGTGTTTCCCAGCTAATGTTGAATTCATTTGAGAAACCTGCATATTTAGTTTTTTGGCTCTCAATTATGCGTTTTTAGATTAACTGAGTTAGTTTTGAATCACTCATAATAGATGTTTTGACCGTCACTTTTGACAAATTTTCTCATTTGAAGATACCACCTCAAATGAAAAAAATTACTAATGACCTAATTTCTTACATAAAAATCTAAGCCATATTCCGACGACATTCAGTATTCTGTCTCACGAGTTTTCACAGGTTTGAGATACTTTACCTATGAAAATGAAGATTATGGAGTAAAATAAACATTCATAGTGAGCAAATATATATATATATATATATATTTTTAACCGTCACGAGGGTCGATGTAATTTTAAATTGCTTTACTTCAGATAAAAAGAACATTCATTCGACGTGTAATGCTTGTATCGTTGATCCTCACAAAAATTCAAGCAATTTGTTCTTTAACAGGCAAGCAGCCAGCACTCTTAACGTGTCAGTCGACTTATTATTACGTCTCCTAAATGTGACGTTTTCCCCTTCAAAAGTGTCCTATGAGTTCTGGAGACAATGTGAGATGTCTCCCAATAGATTCTGAGTACCCTTCTGGAAGTTGCTTATTTAGCGTTTTAACCTAAAAAACGCTTATACAGCAATCATTAGATGATGAGAGTATGGAACGCCCACCAAACGGATGCTATCAACCGGAACTAGTTCTCAGTTGACACTAATTTTTGTCTTGAGGTCACGGCTAAGGTGAATTTAAAAAAAAATCGACAAATCGGAAGTAAATAGTCCAGTTAATCTCAATACGAAAGGCACAACAGTTCAGGTCGACGCTCATACAACCTGATTTTCTTAGTCCAATCATGAACAGTAAAACTGCATGAACGAGAAGTCACGTAATGTTTATGTATCGTATTTCTCAATAAGACTATGTACTTACATTTAACTTATTATATATATATCTGATAATCAATATCTAAACAAATTTTCTAAATCGATTTTTTGCCTTTCGGAGTAATAATATATTGGTAAATATGGATAATGATATCACAGGATCCGACATTCTTCCAAATATTCCATATTTTAAAAAATTATTAAAAAGCTCGAGTCCGCTTTAAATCCTTATTTATTCATATAAAAATAATATCAGTTTTATCTCTAAATTTCCAAGTTCCTCTCAAGTCTCTAATCAAATGAAACACTTTGGAATTAAACCCATGAAAGGCCAGCCTTATTTACCCGTCAGTCGGTTTCACCCGACGTTTTGCCTCGTATACAATGATACTGATTTTTTTTTTTTTTTTTACGACACCTACTGTCATCATCCACAGAAATGTTTTTCAAATTTTAGGTACATTGAGGAGTGTTTCCCTGCTAATTTTGAATACAAATGAGAAAGTTGCATATTTAGTGTTTTGGCTCTAAATTATGTGTTTTTTAAAGTAACTCAGCTTTCAAATACTCATAATAGATGTTTTCATCTTCGCTCTTGACCACTTTTTTTATTTGAAATTATCACCTCCAATGAAAAACTCACTAATGACCCTATTTCTTACGTAAAAATCCAGACCATATTCAGACGACATTTATACTGTTCATTCAGCGTTCCTTCAACATTTTTTTTTTTTTTTTTTTGCTGTCAAGCACTTCTTTATATGCCTTGGGAGATGAGGAACAAAGTTATAAATTGTAATTAAATGTATACATCGGTACTGAGATGGTAACAGAACCTTCTCGTATAAATTTTTTTGGTGAAAATCAAAAGATCACCTGTATTCTGTTTCACGAGTTATCACAGTTTCGAGATATTTTTCCTAAAAAAATGATTCATATGGAGATAAATAATCCTTCATAGTGTGCATTTTTTTTTTTTTTTCACCGTCATGAGGGTAGACGTAAATTTAAAGTGCTTCAACTTCAGATAAAAAAGAATCCTCAATCGACGTTTTTTCTTATATCGGTGATCCTCACAAAAATTCTAGCCTATAGTTCTTAAACACTTAAGGAACCAGCACTCTTTACGTGTCAGTCGACATCTTGTTGTTTCCTAAATGTGATATTTTCACCTTCAAAAGTGTCTTCTGAGTTCTGGAGATAATATGGGGTGCATCCCAATCGATTCTGAGAAAGCTTGTGAAATTTGCATATTAAGCGTTTTCACAAATAGAAACGCTTATACAGCCATCGATAGATGAAAAGAGAATGAAATGCCCCCCAAACGGATGCTATCAGCCGGAATTAGTCCTCAGTTGGCACTAATTATTGTACTTGAAGTCATGGCTGAGGTGAATTAAACAAAAAACAAAACAAAAATGAGAATCGACTAAACGAAAGTAAATAATAGTTAATCTCAACACGACAGGCACAACAGTTCAGGTCGACGCTCATGCAACCTGATTTTTTTTTAGGCCAATCATGAACAATAAAACTGCGTAATCGATGAGCCAAGGTAATGTCTATAAATCGTTTATCTCAGTACGACTATGTATTTATATTTTTCTTATATGATAATCAATACCTAAACAATTAATTTTAGTCGTTTATTTATTTATTTATTTATTTATTTTTGGCCTTTCGCAGTAATATTATTTTTGGAAATATGGATAATGATATCACAGGATCCGACTCACTTGCAAATATTCCTTATTTTAAAAGTTGATAAGAAGTTGAAGAGGCCGTCTTAAATCCCTAGTTATACAGATATAAATAATATCAAATTTATCTCTAGACTTCCAAGTTCTACTCATGTCTCCAATCAAACGAAACACTTTGGAATTAAACCCATGAAAGGCCAGCCTTATTTACCCGTCAATCGATTTCATCTGACGTATTACCTCATTGTTCTTTATTAATGATTTTTTTTTTTAAGAAAACTATTTTCATCACCCACAGAAATGTTTTCCAAATTTTCAGTACATTGAAGAGTTTCCCAGCTAATTCTGAGTACATTTGTGAAAGTTTCATATTTACTGTTTTGGCTCTCAATTATGCGTTTTTTAAAGCAACTCAGTTTTGAATTACTCATAATAGATGTTTTGACCTTCGCTCTTAACCACTTTTTTTTATTTGAAATTACCACCTGAAATGATAAAAAAAAATCCCTGATGACCTTACTTCTTACGTAAAAAAACAAACCATTTTCAGACGACACTATTACCGTTCATTCATCGTTCCTACAACCTTTTTTTTTTCTTTTAAGCTTTCAAGCACTACTTTAAATGCCTTGGGAGATGAGGAACAATGTTATAAATGGTAATTAATTGTATATATCGGTACCGAGATGGTAATAGATCCTTTTTATATAAATTTTTAGGAGAAAATCCAATGATCACCAGTTTTCTGTCTCCCGAGTTGTCACAGTTTTGATAGATTTTACCTAAGAAAATGAGGCCAGTAGAGTGAAGTAAACCTTCATAATGTGCAAAAAAACAAAAAATCTTTTTTACAGTCATGATGGTCGACGTAATTTTAATTTGCTTCCATTTCAGATAAACAGGAATACTCATTCGACGTTTTTTCCTTGTATCGGTGATCCTAAATGTGACATTTTCATCTTCAAATGTGTCTTCTGAGTTCTGGAGATAATATGAGTTCTTCCCATTCGATTCTGAGAACGCTTGTGGATGTTGCATATTTAACGTTCTCTCCGATATATACGTTTATACAGCCATCAATAGATGAAAAGAGTAAGGAACGCCCAACAAATGGATGCTATCAGCCGGAACTAGTTCTCAGTTGGCACTAATTATTGTACTTGAAGCCATGGTAAAGGTGAATTTTAAAAAGAAAATGAGAATCGACTAAACAGAAGAAAAAAATAGTTAATCTCAACACAACAGGCACAACTGTTCATGTCGACGCACATGCAACATGATTATTTAGACCAATCATGAACAATAAATCTGCATAAACGAGGAGCCAAGTAATGTTTATAAATCGCATATCTCCGTACGACTTTGTATTTACATTTTACTTATTATATATATATATATATATATCTGATAATCAATACCTAAACAACTTTTTTAATATGTTTTTTGGCGTTCGGAGTAATAATATCTTAGTAAATATGGATAATGATATCATAGGATACGACATACTTACAAATAGTCCATATTTCAAAAGTTGATTAAAAAGCTCGATGCCGCCTTAAATCCCTAGTTATACATATATAAATAATATCAGTTTTATCTCCAAATTTCAAATTCTTCAAATGTCTCTAATCATACGATACACTTTTGGATTTAACCAATGAAAGGCCAGCCTTATTTTCCCGTCAATCGATTTCATTCGACATATTACCTAATTTTACCTTCTTACTGATTTATTTTTATTTTTTACGAAACCTATTTTCATCCCACACAGAAATGTTTTCCAAATTTTAGATAGATTGAGGG
>JAGKTI010038289.1:0-10749 GCA_018397915.1 Birgus latro | reverse complement strand
GACGGGCCGAAGTGTAGGTCAAGGTACAACAGAGTCAAGAAAAGTCCTGATGACACAAGAATAATGAGGGGCAAGATGGAGAGAATGAAGGCATTTGATGCTAATATAAGAGGCACTGGCGTATATTCTCTCAACGAGGGGGGGTGGGGGTAAGACTGAGTTCAGTTTGCATGTTCACCATTCTAGTGGAAATAGGACAGCCCAGGATGTATCTCATTACTTTGTTCTGAAAATTTTCAGTGAATTCTAAGGGTGTCTTTGGGAGCTGACTGAGAGGAAGGGAGAGGGAATCAACAACCGACCGTCTGAATACAATGCAGATAGTTCTGGCCACAGGGACAGAGATTCAGGCAGCCTTGTTGGTGAGCCACTTGAGGGGAATTAAGTGCTGTTGCAGCCAATATAGGAGGTCTCGGACGATGGGATGAACATGTTGTCTTACAGGTATGGTTGGGGTAATCCGTACAGCTGCACCCAGGCAAAGGTACTGCCGGCGCAGGGGGATGACAATATTCCTACAGAGAATTCTGGAAGAGTTCCTGGGTTGCAAAGAGAGAAGATTCTATTTTTTGGGGGGGAGAGGATGAGGCCACAAGCGGAAGATGAATGACAAAATGATCGAAGGAAGTGCTGAAGAGCTTCTGGAGAGCTGGAATGAATGCATATTACATCAGCATAACGGGTAACAGTGGTTCCACGAATGTTGGGAGGATGAGAGTAACTGGTGCATAAGGATTTTAGGAAGAAACCTTGTGGAGTGCCGAGTTCGAAGGCCCTGGAGGAAATACGCACATCCTTAAAAAGGGATACGTTTATCCATCTCTAGAGGTTTCCTTGGACACCAAATTCCACCAGCTGATCGAGAATGATATTTCTGTTTGCAACGTCAGAAGCACTTTTAAGATCAATGTATGCTACAACACTGATGAGACAGAGGAAAGTATGGAGTTCCATTAGACAGTGGTGTGTACTTCTTTGTGGCACAAAACCATACAGTCTGGATGAGGGTTTGTCCTCCAGCCGAAATGTGAGATGGGGTAAGGAAGATGCATTCGAGCACTTTGTTGAAGCAGGAAGTGAAGGAAATAGGTCTGAATTTGTCAGTACCAGCTTTTGCAATAGGTACAACCATGCTGAAGGTCCAGGCATTAGACACATATCTCCTACGGAGGCAAAGAATGTAGAGCTGAAGCAGTGGGTTGCCAGGGACTTTCAGGAGTAGAAGAATGACAATGTATGTGATGCCATCATCCCCAGGGGATGTTGCCTTACTCCTAATGAGCGCACGTCGCAATTCGTCCTCAGTTACCAGGACGTCATCATCTTCATCTGCATTCAGTAACACACCCTCAAACAGAGAGTGCATAGATTTTGCTGGAAGGAGAGTGCATCTTGAATATGTAGGGGAAACTTGCTTGTTTGTGATTGTTCAGACCATGTATTAATAAGATTTTACACATACTCAGCAGGACTGTGGTGGAGAGCACTGGAGGACTTTTTTCTGACAACCTTATTTATTAGATGCCACATGGATCCAAGACTCATCTGATGGTTGCTGCCAGGATTCAGTATGGATGCATTGCTGGAGGGCAATTAGATCATCCCCTGATGACTGGTACTGATGCAGACTCAAAACCATTAGTCTCTCGCTGTCCATCCTCTCCACATGGCCATACCACCTCAGTGTATTTCTCTTAATGCTTTCTTTCACATCCACTTTCACACCACCACTCTCCTTCACTTCCTCATTCGTCAGCCCTGTCTCTCCATGTAACTCCACGTGCTCCTATCAGGTAACTAGTTTCCACTGTGCTCACGCTTGACTTGTGTCCTTCCAACAAGCTCCAAGCTTCACTACCATTCTTTAGATTTGATATCACAGTATGTCATGAAGCAAAATTTTTACTTCTGTGATCACTTCCCTGTTTCTAATTACTTCTTTAAAAGAACTGTCAACATTTCTTCCTTGCTGTACCCTTGCAAGCACTTCACCTTACAAATTTCCATCCTTACTCATCACACTAACCAAGTACTTAAATGCACTCACATTTTCCACTTCCTCATCACCCAACCTCATTGTACAACCAGTGACTTCAGTTTTAGCGAAGACCATAACTTTACTCTTCCCTACATTCACCTTTAGATTCCGTTTTTTACACACACTTCCAAACTCATTCACTACGCCTTGCAGTTTCCTTTCGTCTTCACTAAATATTACAATATAATCTGCAAACAACAGTACATAAAGTTTCGAAACACTACCCTCACTCATTAGGGATGCTTCAACATCCACTGCCATACCTTGTATCTCTTTTATAACCCCATCCACATACAGAGTGAACAACCATGGAGGCCTGACACATCGCTGTTTCAGTTCAACATTAAGACAGAAAAATTCACATAATTCACTATCCACACGCACTGCAGTCTTAGCCCCCTCATATATACTCTCACGGCATTCAGCAATTACCCATTTACACCATATATTCCTAATATTTTCCGCATTCTTTGTCAAACCACGCTGCCATATGCTCTCTCCAAATCCATGAAGGCCACATACAACTTATTTCCCTTCTCTAGAAAATTTTTCACTAAAGACCTAAGCATGAATATCAGATCTATGAAACCTCTTCACTTCCTAAAACCTCCCTGTACTTCACCAACTAATTCTCTGTTATAACCTTAACTCTGTCAATAAGTATTCTATCACGTACTTTTCCTATTACTTTAAGAAGACAAATTTCCCTATATTTACCACACACTTCTTTTTCCCCTTTCCCTTTGTACAAGGAAATAATTATACCTGACTTCCAATCCTCTGAGACTCTATCTTCCTCCCAGGACAATTTACACATCTTCTATATCAATTCTACTACTATTTGGTTGGCGGGTGAGAGATGATCTACGTCTTGCACAATACAACCTCCTAAGCCCAACAGAATATGGCCCACCGAACAAACTTACGATCAACTTCCTTTCCTTACTCAGGTTTGTTTTTGCAGGAAAAACATGAAACATTATACGATACTGCACTCTCCTCTCACTGTCCTTCATGCAAAGCAAATCTTACTTAAGAGGTGATAATTGTAGTGAAATAGGTGTTATTACTGGGAGAACAAAGAAATGAGTGTACAAACTCTTGCAGAGTCTACTGACTTTCCAACAAAGAAAAAAAAATCCATTTGCGGTTGTAAACTTACCTACAGGCTGCTTGCCAGTCCACATCCCTAGTCTAGGAACTTTGTCAGTTTTGTGAAACTTGACAAAAGTGTTTGGGAGAAAAGGTTTACCTAACACCCAGAAAGCTTAGGATTAATGTTTGTTGACTGCATGAAGGATCACAAAGGCAGAGAATTAGTTTTTTTTTTATAAGGTACAACCTTCCCCAGAAACACAACACTCTTCATTATCATCTACATCCAGATCCCCAACTTTACTGTTGGATCAAAAGCGACATAGGAGAAACAGACTTTCTTCAATTCTCTTACTGGTTCTTTAAGCGAATTTGGGGTCTTCCAGTTGCGAAATGGATGTGCTACCACGGTACTTTTGACTCCCCCTTGTGAATATGGCCAAAAATCTAAGTGCTGGTGCAGTATTGTGAAACGTGACGTAGTGTTGGGAAGAAGTGGTGAACCTTAGAACAACACTGAAGTTATTATTGTTTTTTTTTTAGTTTCGTAAGTTAAAGAAATAAGTGAATTAAAAGGCTGCAGTTGGGTTAATGGGGAGGTAACACCCTTCGGCATGACACATTAACCCACCGAGTCCCACCGACTTACGATCCACGTCGCTACTTTTTTACGTGGACAGACCCAACGGCGTGCATCGTACGTCACTCAATTGCAAGGCCCACTGTGTGCACATTTTTCAACATTCTCGGGTGATTTTTGGTAGGCATATGTGGGAGACCTTTCTCTACCTGCTATCAAGCGGGGATACTGCCAGGCCCCACCTAACCCCCTTCCCCCCCTCCCCCCCACACTGGGCAATTCACCTGTTAGCAGTAACCTGGCCAGTAAAGGTATGTTGCCCTGGCGGTCTCTCCAATGACGAAATTCACGGTGAAAGTGATTCTTGAGGTGGAGGACAAAGAAACAAAGAAGCTAGAGGTAGAAATAAACAAAGATGATGACGTGATAATGTAAAGGAAGGTGCCATATACTGGGGTTTTGGGTGAGTGAACAATGCTTATAAATGCCTATATTATTGTGCAAAAACCAATATAGACTTTTACTACACATAAATTCGTACCAATTAAATAAAATAAATACGTAATTTAAAGTGGCTTGAATTAGTTAACCCTTCTATAGTTCGTTTTCTATAGCCAGGTACCCTGAAAAAGAAGGAAAACGTAAGGTTCAGTGACACCTGTATCAAAAATTTTTACCTCAGGATCGCGATTTCTCTATGAATTTTCAATGTTTCTCACCAAAAGTGAAGGTTTCAGCCAAAAAACAAAAAGTCAAAAATCGGTCGGGATCTGGGGGTAGGCTGGGTAAAAAACCGGTCGGGACTGTACGGATTAAACTACTGTTGTTTGTTTGTTTCTTTCTTTCTGGTGTATCAGGCTCCACTCAACCAACATGCGGTGCTCTGCAGAGATTGTATGTAGTGTGAGAAGTGCTTGTAAGTGTGATTGTTGTGTTGGAGTGGCTTTGGATGTGTGTGTGTAGTCTGTGAACTAAGTGTAATTGGCCTGTGTAAGCTGACTGGGTGCAAGCATACTTTATAGTATGCGACACTGGTTCAACCACAGCACCCCTTACGTCCACGAAAGCAGTACTTGGTCAGAAGAACGCTCCCAAAGTTTAAATCCCTGGCGGAGCACGAACCCTCGTTCTTCAGTGTACGAACATGCACACTTTACCACTGCACCACAGAAGTGAAAAAAACATTGATATATAATTCTTCTATTGGAACAAGTTCCAACATGATGAGATCAAGACACAAAACGATGAATCGATAAGAACTTGGGTCATTCTTATGAAAGTTCTTTATACATATCATAATAACATGCGTATTTACTCATGAATGAAAGATGGGCATTTTCAGGCTGACAGATTTTCGAGTTATTCATTAT
The DNA here is from genome assembly GCA_018397915.1 of Birgus latro. Taxonomy (NCBI): domain Eukaryota; kingdom Metazoa; phylum Arthropoda; class Malacostraca; order Decapoda; family Coenobitidae; genus Birgus; species Birgus latro. The sequence goes on along the minus strand of JAGKTI010038289.1, from coordinate 5,666 downwards.
TTCATGATCCTATTCTAGTTTCCCGTTCTCATCGGCTCATGAGGTTTTCTAGCACAGCAGTCTATGTTCGTTTTTAATAGCATGAAAGTTTGCATGATCAGCATCTATTGGTCTATTGTTAGATGCCTTAACCCGCCCCATCCTGACCGCTTTTTTACCCAACCCACCCCCAGAACCCGACTGATTTTCGATTTTTAGTTTTTTGGCTCAAACCTCCGCTTTTGGTGAGAAACAATGGGAAATCATCAAGAAAGTGCTTACCTATGCTCAGAAGTGGTCTGGACAGGTATGCCTTCACTCACCTGGGCCTCTTACTCTGTGAAGGCATGCTGTATTTGTCGCGTTTTCTATGACAGGGTAACTACACCAAACCACCAGTGATACATCAGTATATATTTATTAGGTAAAAATTAACATTTTGAATAAGAATATAATGGTTTTCATATAAAAATATGGGCGATATAAGGATATGTTAATTTTGCGGCTACCTGAAAATCGCAGATTTCTGTCACAGTTGACTCCCTTAGACTGTTCTTTCAACTTACATTCTATTTCTCAGTACATTATACTTTTCTATAATCATTATATCATTTTCAACTTTCTGTAACACTTATCACATATTGACAGGCCTTACTATCATTTCTGAGCGTAATATTATCGCATATTGACATGCCTTACTATACATTAATATTGAGCATGATATTTTCGCAAGCACACAGTATACCTTTTTTATTTTCAGCGTCGAGTATAGTTTTCCACAAAGATTATATCAATTTTCAACTTCTAAAACTGTTATCACATATTGACAGGCCTTACTATTATTGTGAGCGTTATTTTATCGCATATTTGCATGCCGAGTGTAATATTCACGCAAGAATGCAGTATTACATTGTATTCTTCAATTTCCATTATACTTATTTCCAAAGAGTATTACCATTGTCTGCACGTATATTACATGACTTGGTATTATAGTGAGTGTATAATTCTCACAAGCAAACATTATTGCATTCTATTTTCCAGATTTATATTTTCTTTTCCACAGATTATTACCATTTTCTAACACTTATCACATATTTACCTGAATTCACAGTACCACATATTCACTGGCCTTACCTAGAGTATACAGGTATACCAACAGTACCAATAATGTAGCATGGTGTGATACTGCTTGAAACAGGGCTCAAGGCACAAGCAGACATTGTACTCGACACATTTGTCTCTCGTGTCTCGTCTGCCTGTGCTCGTTCTGATGGTGGAGCTCCAGCACACATGACAGCGGCGCTGTGGTCTGGGGCGGTTTGCTGTAGGGGGGATGGTGGTGAGGAAGTGACGTCCTGTGAGACGCAGGGGCGTCTGGCCGGCAGTGGCGACGTGAGTGCTGGGGTGGGGCCTTTCCTCTGCATATTTACCAATGATTTCTCGGGACAGCTCTCGCACAAACCCTTCGAAGGTCTCGGATTTTCCAGTGGTCAAGGCGGAGGACCGCGATATCAAGGATTCCACCTGCCTCATGTTCACATTGTAGTCCACTACTGACTGGTTTCCAGACGTGGGCCCTCCTCTGGCCGGTGTACTCCACGGAGCCTGTGCGGTGCATCAGGGGGCGGTGTACAGTCGACAGAAGGGAAACTTATCTCTTACAGTTCCCTACAGTGGCGAAGATGTTTTTTGCCTTGAAGAAAACCACATCATTCCTGTTGAGTCTCCTGTCAAGTTGCACCATATGACATCGGTTTCTCTTCACAGTGCCACAGACTCCGGTGTCGTGACGGTTGAGATACTGAGCAAGAAGAGGGCCAGTATACCAGTTGTCCAGGTACAAGACGTGACCACGATGAAGGTACTGCTCTATCATGGCTTTTACCACAGCCCCTCAGAGTCCTATACTCCGATCTTCTGTTATGTCTGTTTGTGCACCGGTGTACAAGACTATGTCATGTACATAACCAGTTTTATAGTCACACATAACAAAGATCTTGAACCCAAAACGGTGTCTTTTGCTGGGTATATACTGGCGAAAGGAAATATTGCCTCTCCACAGCACAAGACTCTCGTCTATGACGAAGTCTCTGTAAGGATAAAATGACGAGCGAAACGTTTCCTGTAGATGATAAAAACAAGCCTAATTCTAATTTTATCTGTGTTGTTTGCATTTGCAGGGTTGTCTGCATAAAAAAAGTGGAGGTGGCTGAGAATGTACTGAAACCTATTCCGACTCATAACTTTACTGAAAAAAGGTGTGTAAGTAATCGGGTCAGTAGACCAGTAAGCCAGAATTTGTCCTTTCTGTACTATACCCATCAATAGAACCAAGGCGAAAAATAGAAACATCTCACTTAGAGTGACTGGGTAACCATAGCGCTGTGAGTGCGCACTCGTTGTCCTCTGACGCTCACTTTCACTCTGGATCCTCTGGCGAAGATTTTAGAGTGCTCCACTATATTCTCCACAAACTCCTCTGAGAAGTACAGGTGGAAGAAATCCACCCTGCTGGAGCGTTGGTGGATACGTGGGGCATTGCAGCCAGACCGCCACTCCTCTGTGAAGGGATGAATCATGGGTTCGAAATCACTCCTGTCCTCCCAGACCCACGACACATCACTGTCAGCATGATCGTCGCCTTCATCAGGGTGTTGAGGAAAGGGTGGGGGGGATAGTTGGGGAGGTGGAGAGCGGCACCCTTCACCACTCGCGGTCCTCTTCCCTCTCCCTTTTCCTTTTCCCCTAGCTTTCGCTTTCGCCCCCTTCCCTACATCATGGGACTGTGAAGAGGGAGTGCGGGATTACTGCGGGGTGAATGATGTACTGGCGAGAACTTTATGTCACCTCTCCGCCGTCCTGGTGCACCACGTGGGAGTGCGTGACCTCCCTCCCTAACACCACCACTTTCACTTTCACCACTCCCCACTCCCGCCCCTACACTTCCGCCATCCCCAGACAAGCAAATAGAGCCATACCTCTTATGCTACCTCGTTCCTTCCGTTCCACAAGGCGAGATCCGCTCATCCACGTGGCAACACCACGTTCACGTGCTCCGCCCTCATCCTTGTCCTCGTCCTCGCCCTCGTCTGACCCTTCGTGCACAGGCTGGAGAGAGGTGCGTGCACGTCCTTGTGGTCTAGCCTGGCCTGCTTGATGACAGGAAGCATACCTCCGCCTCCTAGGTGACGGCACCTCCTCGTCACTGCTGCTCATCTCCTCGGCCGGAGGCACGTAATCTTTATCACGGACATCGTCGTCAAGGGGCGAATCACTATCCCCAGAGAATTCCTCGGCTGGGTAGGTGTCAAGGACGGCCTGAATTTCCTCGTCAGAGAGACGTGCCATATCTGTCCTGGGTCAGTGCTACCAGGTGAGTGGCCGAGTCACAGGTGAGCGCGAGTCAAGCGGGGTCCCAGAGTGTCCCAACCTCATGGTGGCTAGAGGAAGGTGTCGCACATCTACGTACCAAAAATCACCTGCAAATCTTGAAAAATGTGCAAACGATGGCCTTGCATTTGAGTGACGTACGATGCACGTCGGTGGGTCTCAGCGTGAAAAAAAGTTGTGATGTGCATCATACATCGTGGGGACGGGGCGGGTTATTCCTATAAGAGGTGACCAAAAACAAATCGCCACCACACCATGTCACTCTGTCCCCTGCCATTCCACTGCCCACCCCCTATCACAGCCACTCTCTCAACTCCATCACTCCATCTCATCCTGGGCCTCCCCCTTCTTCTACCCCCCTCCACCTCACTCACATACACTCTCCGAGTTAGTCTCTCACTCTCCATCCTCTCCACATGGCCAGACCACCTCGATGTATTTCTCATAACAAATTTTATCACATCCACTTCCACACCACAATGCTACTTCATTTCCTCATTTGTCAGTCGGTCTCTTCATGTAACTCCACATGCTACTCTCCGATATTTCATTTCCATTGCTCTCACTCTTGACTTGTGTCCTTTCAACAGGGTCCAAGCTTTGCTTCCATACGTTAGTGTTGGTATCACAATGCTGTCATGCAGTGAATTTTTTATTTCCATGCTCACTTTATTATTTCTTATCACTGCTTTCAAAGAACCAGCAACCTTTCTTCCCTGTTCAACTCTTTCAAGCTCTTCATCCTTTAAATTTCCATCCTTACTCATCACACTAACCAAATACTTAACCCGCATCACGCTAGCGACATCCCCTTCAAAAACGCTGGTGTCGTAGATCTATGTCCTATTGCACTGAGCAGTCATTGCAAGCAACCGAAATAAAATGGAAGACAATAACGTACCTCGCTAACTTCAGACATGTCTCCGCTATGCTTTAGGAGCATGGGAGGTGAGTGAGTCTTCACAAGCTTGCAGCTGCTCTGCTGTCAGTAACCTTGAAGATTTCAGAGGACGATTCGCACTAACCTGCCTCATTTCAACCAACTTATTGGCTTTGGTGATAACGTTTGTTAGTGCCAAGGATGTTTTATTGATGTATTAAGCCCATTTATGCACACTCAAAAAATCCATAATCGGTTCACAAGCTCAAAGATGCTCTGCTCGCTCAGTGACATCAAAGATTTCATAGGTAAAGTGGCACCAACCTGACTCGATTCAACCAACTATCTTCCACATCCATTCTACTACTATCAATAGCAGAGTATTAGGGTGCCATATGCAGAATTAGTCTGGCAAGGTAGAGGTGCCTTGGAGCCTTCTCAACCGATGAGAGCGAAGTCCGATTATTGCGGTGTACATAAGATTACTTGATGTACAGAAAGACACTTTGAAATGTATATGAATAAATTGCAATATTTACTATCACGAGGAAATTATAAATACTCGTCGTAACGTTTTTAGTGTAGCACTGTACAATTATGCAGCCAAGTGTGCCAAAATCTGCTGTGAATGGATTGATTCAATTGTCCATAGCAGTGCTTCATGTCACTGGCCTGAATGAGGAATGTAAAACTGTGTACATAACAGTGACCTGCATACGATGGAGGCAAAGATGCAATGATCTATACTACTGCGGTTAATAACCCTTACACATGCCTAGGGTATCGAGTTAATGAAATGAAGTTGTAAAACTTCCGACTCATCTGAGCAGTACTTGTTAACGTTCTTATCCTCTTATGACTAACTCAAAGCTGCATGCGGAAGTCTGGCTTCAGATGGAAACCTAAAGTTTGCCTACCCGTGAATGGGTCAATGGCTATAGCACTAAGGCTTCTGTGATTAACTAACAATTGAATAAAATAATTTGGTGTAAGGTGGAAATTAATAGTGATGTCCCGACGATAAGTGAGTTAACTTAGTAAGATTACATTCTTTTTACGCAATTTCCAGAAGGTGTAAAGGAGCAGAAACTCTAGATGGAACTGTACACTCCCAGTCAAAGGCTTGCCAGCACACCTTTACAAGCTGTGGCAATGAAAGTTTTGACTGAAATGAAATACTTTTATGTGATAACAGTATGAAACACACAAAAAAGGATTATGAGAAGGAATTATAATCTCCGATGTTCGGGAGGAGTCACAATTAAGGAAGGTAGGACACACTGCTGGCAGAGGACTATCTTGGAACTTTGATCGTGATATAGCCTCAAACACAGCAGGAAAGTTCTATGGAGCAGTGCACAGTGGTTTGAATGCAGTAAAGGATGCAGTAACTCTGACACAACAACCTGAACCCTGT
>JAGKTI010038287.1:0-10749 GCA_018397915.1 Birgus latro | reverse complement strand
CCCCCATACCCCCAAACCGCCACCCTCCCAAACCCCCCATACCCCCAAACTGCCACCCTCCCAAACCCCCCACACACCCCAAACAACCCTGCCCCTCCAACCCCCACCACCACCCCCACCCTTTTCCCACCACCCCCCTCCCAACCCAAAATTTCCACCCCCACCCCCATCTCCCCACCCCCATCCAATCCCCCCACCCCAACCCCCCACCTCCCCCAAGCACCCAGTCCCCATCTCCACACTAACCTACAACCTCCACACCCCTCCACACCTCCCCCCCAACAAATTCCTCACGATATTGCACCCGCCGATTATGCCCGTCTTGAGCGTGTCAAAACAATACGATGCCCGTTTTTTAAGGTTTAAGAAGGCTTCCTAACACCTCTTCCTAAGCAATTTACTTTTGTTTATTATACCTTAATATCCTCTACTATGTTATTCTAATATCAATATAATATGCATAAATAATATCTATCTATCTACAGCCAAACACCTTAATCCTGTAAAGGGTGGCCAAAAACAAATCGCCTCCATGTCATCCCGTTTCCTGACATGTCGCTGCCCTCCCACAACCCACACCCTCCTCTCTCATATACCTCTCCATTCCTCCCCTCCACCTCATCCTCAGTTTCATCCTCCCTCTTCCCCTCTCCACCTCATTCACATACTCTTTCCTAGTTAGTCTCTCTATCTCCATCCTCTTTACATGGCCAAACCACTTCAGTGTATTTCTCCTAATGCTTTCTATCACATCCACATCCACACCACACTGCTCCTTCACTTCCTCATTTGTCAGTCTCTCTCTCCATGTAACTCCACATGCACCTCTCAAATAACTCAATTCCACTGCTCCCACTCTTGACTTGTGCCCTTCCAACAAGGTCCAAGCTTCACTTCCGTGTATGGAGTACAACTCTCATGTGTGGGGAAGCTCCCCACATGCAGCTCTTCTCAATAGGGTGGAGTCAAAGGATTTTCGTCTCATTAACTCTCCTCCTCTTACTGATTCCCTTCAACCTTTTTCTCTTCGCCGCACTGTTGCATCTTTATCTCTCTTCTATCGCTACTTCAATGGTCACTGTTCCTCTGAACTGTCTGCTTGCATCCCTCCACCTCTATGACGGGCACGTAATACCCGTCTAGCAACAAACTCTCATCCCTTTTCTGTCCAACTCTCTAATGCAAGAGTTAACCATTACTCCCAGTCCTTCATTTATGCAACTGGTCAACTCTGGAACTGTCTTCCTCTGTCTGTATTTCCTACTTCCTATGATCTCCAGTCTTTCAAACGCAGTGTGTCCAGGCATCTCGAACTGAACGGATCTTGAATTTGGCTCTCTTTTGTATTGTTTTTGCTTTTTCTTGGAAGGAACAGTATGCAGGCCTGTGGCCTTTGGTTCCTTCTTGTTTGCATAAAAATAAAAATAAAAACTTCCATACGATGAAGTGGGGATCACAATAGCATGATTTTATTCCTTCCATGCCCACATCCCTATTTCTGATCTCTGCTTTCACTGAACCAGCAACCTTTCTACAATGCTATACCCTTTCAAGCACTTCATCCTCCAGACTTCCATCTTTACTCATCACACTACCCAAGTACTCATACTTAAATGCACTCACATTTTCCATTTCCTCACTATCCAGCCTCACTGTGCATTCAGTGACTTCATTTCTCTCAAAGACTACAACTTTACTCTTCCCTACATTCACCTTTAGATTCTGCCTTTTACATACTCTCCCAAACTCATTCACCAAGCCCCACAGGTACCCCTCATCTTCACTTAACAATACAGCATCATCTGCAAGCAACAGAACAGGAAGTTTCCAAACTCTGCCCTCTCTCATTAGGGCCACTCCAATATCCACTGCCCTACCTTGTATCTCTTTTATAACCCCATCTATATACAGACTGAACAACCATGGAAACATGACACATCCTTATTTCAAACCAACATTCAGACAGAAGAATTCACTCAGTTCACCATCCACATGCATTGCAGCCCTAGCACTCTCAAACATACTTGTACTTTTCACTTCATTCAACAGCTTCCCATTTACTCCATATATTTTTAAGATTTACCACATTCTATGTTTATCCACTCTGTCATATGCTTTCTCCAAATGGCAGCATACAACATCTTTCCCTCCTCTAGAAACTTTTCCACTAAACACCTTAGGATGAATATCTGATTTACACAAACTCTTCCCTTCCTGAAACCTCCCTGTTCTTCTCCAACTAATTCTTCTGTTACTTCCCCAACCCTGTCAGTAAGTATCCTATGACATGCTTTTCTTATAACACTAAGAATTCATTATGTACAAAATGATATTAACCATCTCTTTTATAAAAAAAAAAAAATGGAAGAGATGTTAGGTACTGTAGGTTTCTTAATCAACAAGAACACATTCCTTACAGTTTCATGTGATTCTTCCAACATCATTAAAAAATGTCTGGGTGGTGTATGTGTTCACTTCCTAAGGGTACCACAGATATGACCAAGTAAAAAATATAATTCTGTTTAAGTACATACTGCACAAAATTTAGTTATAAAAATTCCCATTTGAGAACCACTTAACCATCTACTTACTGCCATTCTATAGGAAATACTTCACCTAGAACCATCTGTTTGCAGATCAAACTCTACACATAACCAAGTTGTCATTATCTGATAAAAATCTGAAAACTCATATTATTATATACAAAATCAACTATGCCATTCAAACATCCTCCTACAAAGCACATAACAATCAATACTGTCTACTTATTGCCAGATGCCTTAATCCTGTAAGGGATGGCCAACCAATACCAAGGGCATTAATTTGACTTTCAGCTAATCCTATCCCAAAACTCACATTCACCCTCACCTGTTGTCAAGGACAAACAAAGTGTAAAGTAGATGCAGTGGAACAGTAGGCAGATTTTTGTCCTTGACTGTACAATATCAGCAAGATAAAGAAGAAAACGAACCTGAATGAGATGGTAGAGAACAAAGGTTGCCACACCAGCCCTGCGCCACTCAGGATGAACTAACAGGTAAGACAGGTATGCTTCATTGAAGCCTGTATCAGGAACAACAACTCCAAATCCTACCACCAATTTGCGATACAGCACAACACACGTGTGGTCTGGGTATTGCAGCACCTCCGATACTGAAAATGAGGACAGTTCACAATAATTTGCATATCATTCACCATCATCCAGACCTCCTTTCCCACCCTAGGGCAGGGTGTGGAGTAGCAATGCCCAGACAGCCCATATCTGCCCAATCCAATGGGCCACACTTCCATTCACTCATCACTCGAGCCCTTGGAATCCTAGTTCTATTGGATACGCCAAAAACATTCACCACGTTCTGCAGCTTCACATAAATGTATCCAATAAAGTCAATCCGGACACTGCCATGTTAAAAAGGGGTGCCAAATCCCTGATCATGCACTTCTCATAACATTCATCAAGCCAGCTCGATATCTTGTCAGTTCCCTAGCCTCACCAACTTCCATACCTCTCTTCCTCACACACTCATCCACCACATCTCTCCACCTTCTCCTTGGCCTACCTCACCTCCCTCCTTCAAATTCACTCAAATATATACCTTTTTCACCATTCTATTGATACCCATTCTCTCCACAGGACCATACCATCTTAGTACACTCTCTTCGAATCTGGTGTCCACAGACTTCCTCACTCCACATACTTCACGAATCACATTATTTCGTATCCTATCTACTCTCTGTACTCCACATACATTCCTCAGCAGTCCCATCACTGCTCTTACTCTCGACTTTTCATTTTCATGCCACACCATAGTGTCACATCCATATGTTAAAGTTGGCACTAACATTCCTTCATGTAAGCTTCGTGCAGCTGCAACATTCAAGCCTCTGTTTCTTATCAAAGCCTTCTTTGCACCAGCACCTTTTCTTCCTTCGTTTGCACATTTTCCTCTCTTTTCTATTACTGTACCTAGGTATCTGAACTCTCTCACCAATTCCAGTCTCTCTCCATTCAATGTAACATCACACTGGTAGTCACCTTCTCTTTCAATAACCATCATTTTACTCTTTTCTACTTTTACTCTCAAGGCACGATGCTCACAGACATCAGCAAAACTCTGCATATTCAATATAAAATTTTGTATCAGGATAAAATATATTAATATAATAAGCAACAGAACTGTAATAACCACCCATCCCACCATTATCCAATACTTTTTGCCCCACTGACTGCATGGGACTGGGGCTAGGCTACTCAGTCTCAACATTTAAGGCAAGGGCGACCAGCCTCATTGGTACCTGAGTAGAATAATGTGAACAATTAATTCCAACCATTGCTAAGATAGAAACCCTTACATGCTCCATCTGGTGGAAGTGCCTTGACCCACCAGGTGTCATTTGGTTATATGGTTACACCCATTACTGTAAATGGTTTCCTGGGTTATGAGAAACCATTCAGCTTGTCACCTGAGTTGAGCTGAGCTGAGAAGGATGGAGTAGAGTAGAATTGAGAGAGAGAGAGAGAGAGAGAGAGAGAGAGAGAGAGAGAGAGAGAGAGAGAATCTGGATGAAAAATTGATGAAAGTCGAGGAAGTGTGTGAGACTGGACAGAAGAAAAGAGGTATTAGAAAGCATGTAAGAATGGAAGCAAAAGGAAGAATGTTGAAAGAGTGAGAAAGTGAAGGAGATGTGAGGGGGGAGGGCAAGATGAGAGTTTGGATGAAAAAGTAAAGTGAGAAGAAGTAAAAGGTGGATGGAGGAGAAAGAAAAAAAGTCAAGGAGGGAAAATAGCCTAGAAAAAGAGGGTGAGAGAAATAGTGAGGTGAATGTTGCTAGGAAGAGGAGGTAAGGAGATAATACGAGAGAGAGAGAGAGAGGGGGGGGAGAGACACTACTTCAGTAAATGAATGGTGGGCAGTACCACCCACCACAATAAAATAGCAACATTTTATTCTAATCCTCTTATGTTTCAGCATTTCATAATATAGTCCGAGCTTCATTACCATAAGCAGTTCTTCAACAAAATTTTATTAGCATATTCAAACTTTCCAATGTCCATCAAAACACTGCAAGTTCATTTTCTTTTAACTGTTTATCAAAGAAAGCATCACAGGAATGAAACTAATAATCTGGCAGTTCCGGTACCACGAGTTCATTAGCTTATTAGATAATCAGGGTTCTGTCCTATCAACAACTATCTCTCCTTCAATTCATCAATGACCGTCTAAGCTGTGCATCTAACCCTATCCGCTCATACGCTGTTGACTCCACCATTCACCTTTCCATTTGCTTCCTGCAGCATACATCTCAACAGTTCCTTCAGCAAACAAGGGAAGAGTCTATGGCACACCTAATGTCTGACTTGGCTCATGTCTCTGACTGCGGTATAAGTAATCTTGTTTTTAATGCTTCAAAAACTCAGTTCTTAGATCTTTCAACCCATCAAAATCATCCTTACAAGTATTCTCTAATTTTTTACAATACCGAACTCAATCTTGCATCATCTTTAAACATACAGTACTTCAAGTTTCATTCTCTCAGGGTTTATCTTGGAAAGATCATATATTATTACCTATCTTGTAAAATCTGCTTCCAAAAGATTAGATGTGCTAAGCCAGATCCGTGAATTCTTTATCCCGGCACAGCTGTTGACTTTATAAACAGGATTTATTCGCTCCTGTGTAAAGCAACTCTCCTGTGTGGGCAGGCTCCCCACATAGAGCTTTTCTCAACAAGGTGGTGTCAAAGGCTTTTCGTCTCAATAACTCTGTTCCTCTTACCGGTTCCCTTCAACCTTTGTCTCATTGCCACACTGTTGCAATTCTATCTCTTTCCTATCACTACTTCAGTGGTCACTGCTCCTTTGAACTGTCTGCTTGCATCCCTTCACCACTATGGTGGGCGCACAGCACCCACTTAGCAACAAACTCTCATCTCTTTCCTGTCCAGTTCTCTAATGCAAGAGTTAACCATTACTCATGGTCAACTGTGGAACTGCATATGTCTGCATATTCTAATGACTATGACCTCCAGTCTTTCAAGCACACTTTGTCCAAGCATCTCGAAATGACCAGATCTTGAATTTGGCTTTCTGTTATCTCATTTTTGTTTCTTCCTGGAGGGAACAATCTAAAGAGCTTCTGGTCTTTGTTCCTTCTTCCGTGCATTAAATATCTACCTACATATCTACATATATACATATACATACATACATACATACAAACATATATATATATATATATATATATATATATATATATATATATATATATATATATGTATATATATATATAAGGTATCTATATATATGTATACGTATCCATCCACCCATCCATCATCCAATCCTACATTGCCCAGTGAGGAGCACAGAAGCCCGGGGCTAAGCAGGCTCGTCCTGACATTTAACCCCTACACCGCAGGGAAGTCGGAGGCACGCCGTGTCATTCCCGCGGGGATATTCGCGCTCCGACTGACTTTTTAAAAATATTTGCCAAAAATCAGTTATTAGTCCTAGAATATTATAATTACATATACATATGGCAAATACCTTCAGCTTTCTCCTGGGATGTTTTTTTTAGCATTTGTCGACTACTGTAGGACTTGTGGAGACTTCTGAAGTTGGGTAACTCTGAAGTTGGGTAACTAAGTCTCCCCTTTACACATCACGACATCCCCTAATCTGAATACCACTGCCAGATATTATCACTAGAAACGCTATTCAATGATTTCCAAGTAGTTTGGAATCCATACTAAAAAAAAAAAAAAAAAAAACACTTATACCGCACAACACTTGCATCCAGAAAAGACTATACAAACACCTGGACCTGCTCCTTATGTTCCTTCCCCCCACCCACTAACCCCCTCACCAACCCTACTCCTACTTCCCCAAACCTCCTCAACCTAACCCACCAATCCTTCCCACGCCATCCAATCCCCTAACCTCTCCTATCCCACCCCGAACTAATCCACCCCAACCCTTACCTCCACCACAACCTTCTCCTACCCCTTGCCCTCCACCCTCACCACCACCTCCCCTCCGTGCTGCAGCACCAAACACAGACCGCACACATAACATAAACATTCTCCAACTAAACACAGATGGCATAAACAAAAAAAAAACGAACTCACACAATTCATCAAACAACACAACATATATATTGCCATCTTACAAGAAACAAAACTATGCACAACACAAAAAAACACCTACATTTCATAATTTCACCACCATCAGACAGGACCGGGCCGACGGTGGTGGCGGTGGACTCATCACCCTGGTACACAAATCCATAAACTTTTCAGATACCAGTGCACACACAAAGTCACTTCTACCCCCACATGACACTACAACAGAAATACAATCAGTTAAAATAAGCACTGGTAACAAATCACACATGACAATCGCCAACATATACATTCCCCCCTAGTCATCCCCAACAGTACCACACAATTACTCTCCACAAATACTCCACATCACTAACATACCCAGCATCATCCTGGGTGGTGATTTCAACGCCAAGGCGTCGGCATGGTATGTCAACAACCCTGACACAGACAGAGGGCTGGCACTGCAAACCCAGACAGATCACCTTATCGTACTCAATCATCCCAATCTTCATACCCATATCCCACACCAAGCCCTCTTCCTCCCATCATCCCCAGACATCACCTTTTGTTCCCCAAACCTCGCCCCCACAACTTCCTGGAGAGTGGTCAGAGCCCTTGGCTCTGACCACCTCCCGATCATCATCACTACCAAAACCAGAATCACCCCAACTGGCCACAGACACACTTACACTAATTATAAGAGAGCCAACTGGGAGGCCTTCACAACAGAAAAAGAACAACACTTTGAAACATTAAACAGTACATTCATCACAAACATCAACACCGCTGTGCACACTTTCAATACAATTATACAAAATGTAGACAAAAGACACATCCCCAGAGGCAACAGAAAAAGACACAGCCCTAATTTCACACCAGAAATTCAAGGCCTCATCAGACAACAGGACACACTACGACACTCCTGAACACCACATACGCATGATACCATACAACAAATACAAGAACTCAACATTCAAATAAACAATAAAATATCAGAACAGCAAACACTAAATTGGAATAAGTATCTCAAAACACTTGATCACAAAACAAACATCAGCAAACTCTACAAAACACTAAACAGCATCACACTCTCCAACAGCAACACTACACAATCACACGCTGCCATCACGACAACAGACACCATTCCATCAAACAAACAACAACCAAACACTCTCATCAATCACTTTTCACATGTCAGCCATCTAAACCCTCATCGTGATGACTGACGTATCATTCGAAGTAAGAGACAGTTCCCCACAAACCCAGACTTCGCACCTTTCACTTACCACCAGACGAAGCACATCATCAGCAACCTCAAGCACTCATCTGCCTGTGGACCAGACAACATAAGCAACATACACCTTAAACACACTGGACCACAAGGCATACAAGCACTCACCAACATATCAAACTACAGCTACTCACACAACATAATACCCAACATCTGGAAGCATGGCATTATCATCACTATCCCCAAACCCAACAAAGACCCCACATTACCTTCCTCACACTGCCCAATCACACTCCTCTGCACCCCCTCCAAAGTCACTGAAAGGCTGGTACTACAACTAGTTACACCTCACACCCCCCTAGCCCCATCACAACATTGTTTTAGGCCACTACACTCCACAAACACTCTTCTTACAGACCTCACACAGAGAGTTTTTGATGGCATGAATTCAGCTAGGTCACCACATAGAACACTCCTTGTCACACTAGACATTAGTAAAGCTTTTGATTCCATTCCCCGCCACAACCTCACAAACAAAATATTCAACACAAACATGCACAATAACACAAAAAGATGGCTAGCAAACTACTTGGCAGGGAGATATGCACATGTAACTTTTGCTGGTCAGTCCTCGAACATCAGAAAATTTACAAATGGTGTCCCCCAAGGATCTGTCTTGTCTCCTACACTCTTCAACCTATACATGCATGACATACCCACACCCCACACACAACAAATACACATAGTTTCCTATGCAGACGACATAACACTTACATGCACACACCAAAACGCAAACACAGCCACACAAATCCTCCAACCTTACCTCAACACACTACATGAATGGTTCACCACAAACAGACTCAAAATAGCCCCAGCCAAATCTACAGTGACCCTTCTCACAAACTGGACAGCAGAACAGTCACATTCCACACCTCACCATAGACAACACTCCCCTACCACACACACACACACACACAAAATCCTTGGTGTAACATACATCACTGTCATTTAAACAACACATCACAAACATCAAAAATAAATTAACACCTAGACTCAATGCCTTGAAGTCACTTGCCCATACAACATTTGGACACAACAAAGAAATCACCACCACAGTATACAAACAATATATACGTTCAGTGATGAATTATGCAAGCCCTGCTTGAGCTCCTAACTTCACTAAAACACACAACAACACTCTTCAGACTATACAAAACAAGGCCCTAAAAATAATCACAGGCTGCGCAGCTACTACACCTGCAGACCACCTACACCAAGAAACCAAAGTCCTCAAAGTCAAGGATTATCTAGACATGAGAGGCACCCAAACTCTCGCTGCAGCCTCTACAAACCCACAACATCCACTACACTACATGGCAGCACACCCACACACACCAAGGAACATCAAAACAACACCCAGCACACAATATCATACACAAATACTATCATCTCTTCCCCCCTGCCCGCCTCAGACTAGCTTCCAGAAGCATATTCATACTCAAATCACTCGCCGCTCCATTCAGTCACTCAAAGACAACACACAGCTGCATGCACAGCCTCCTGAAATCCATCCTTCCGAATCCTGTCTCCCCCGTGAGGACAGGGTCCACCTGGGCAGGCTGAGACGTGGGCATCAGCCAGCCCTCTTGAGTTATCAGAAGAGGCTGGATGTCTCCGTCGCTGACGCCTGTCCAGGATGTAACACAGCACCCCACACTATTAAGCACATCATGGAAGACTGCATTGCACACAGTCACCTACGTCAACAACACAACATACACTCCTTGAGAGCTCTGTGGGAAAGCCCGGTCTCTGCCATGGCCTTCCTTAGGGACTCGGGGCTGTTCGGCCAGACTGCCTAGGGAACAACTACTACTACTACTACGAGTGCGTACGAGCCTCCCACTCGCGCTAATTCGCTGCTTGTATTATGTCATTTCTTACCCAAATACACACTCACCCTTTATTATTTCTAGTACTTTATTACTCTTATATATATCTACAGTCCTTTACCGCTTCCCACATGATGTTTAGTAGGGGTAGAGGCCACAGGGCCTTTTATAATAGGCGCAAAAATGGCAGAAATGGAGGAGAGTCATTTCACCGTGAAGGATGAGAGCGAACTGACTGAACTGACTGCATCTCGGTAGCCAAGAGTTGAAAATGTCAGCTGCTACTGTATATGCTAAGAAATAAGTCATAGGAAATCTAGACAAAACATAATAAATTAGGTAGTTCCATGTGAATATAAATATCACTCAGGCTTCACCCTTCCTTTCTTAAATACATTTATATTACGAGAGTAGCTCATACGGCATATTTCACGGGAAAAAAAGCTGAGGAAATTAGCGAACGAGTGCAGGTTGGATGTTGCCATGATAATTAGCCAATTCCAGGTGTATGGCACTATCAATTAC
>JAGKTI010038286.1:0-10750 GCA_018397915.1 Birgus latro | reverse complement strand
CCTGCTAAGTGTAGGGTTGAACTTCCTAAGTTATAATCCCAGTCTGGTCTTTTTTCACTTTTACCAAACTTAATTGCATGACACTTGTCCACATTAAACTCCATTTGCCATTTATTGCTCCATTTATGAAGTTTATTTAATTCTTCTTATAGCTCTGTGCAAAACTTTGTGTTAGTAATTCTCCTTTGTATTTTTGCATCATCAGCTAACATATTTAGATAGCTTCCAATTCAATGTTACTGTCTATGTCATTTATATATGAGGCATCCCCTGCTGAAGTGATGCAAGTGACACCTCGGTCGAAATTTAGTTTTCACTTGCATCGAGTAGTACAATAATAGCTCTACGTGAGGTAAGTGAACCAAAGTGATTCAGGGAAGTGGTATGGTCATAAAGTTCATAATCTTACACAAAACCACGAGAAATGATGCACAACTTTACTTTCCGATCTGTAATAAGCCAAGAGCCCGGGAGAGGTGCCCAACCTATCAGCACACTAGCAGCATGGTGCCCGCCAGCCAATGGGAGCACAGCAGCGGCGTCAGTCATAGTTCCCGCCTCGTGACAACTGGTTTACCCTTTTTTCTTCTTTTTTGTGTGTGGTTTTCTGACCTGTACGGCTGCTACAATGGCTGACAGCGATGCTACCGAACAATCAGCCTGTACCTCACCCTCTGGAGTGCGTAAGAGGCCCTGCAACTAGGAGAAGTGGAAGAAAACAGAGGCGAAAACAGGACGAAATTTGGGCCTCGAATACACCTCCGCATACACGAAAAAAAAAAATGCCAGTAAGAAAAGTTGGACCGCCTTGTCAGTGACCACGTAAATGCTATGAAATAGTCAGAGAGGACAACATTAATGACATATTCTCAGATTATTGGTCATCCGGATGCTAGGATACAGAAACAAACAACGAACATGGCTGTGAAGCATCGGTGTACAGACAATGTAGAAAGACAGAGAGGATGTTCATGTTCTCACCATGTTAATGTAGGCGGAGTACCTATAACTGTGTGCAAATTAGCTTTTACAAAAATTCATGGCCTATCTAAGGCTCGTATTGATAGGGCACAGGCCAACCTGACATCATCTGGTGTACCTATTAAGGATAGGAGAGGTAGAAATGGAAGTCACGGCCAGGTATCCCAGTAAAGAGCAGTGAAAGTGATCAACCATATTAAAAGTTTCCCCACCATTACCAACCATTATTCCCGGAAATCCTCACCTAATGTGCGCTACCTTGACACTGATATGATATCTAAGAAGCAGATGTATGATTTGTATAAAGAGTGGCTTGAAGAAAATGACCCAGGTGAAGTCCCGTGTACCTGGCACTATTATGATGACATTCTGAAATCACACTTTCCATACCTCAAGTTATATAGGTCTCGAGAGGACACTTGCAAAACCTGTGATATATGCAAAGTTAAATCCAAGGATCCAACTCTAAATGAAGATGCCAAAAGGAACCTCGAAATCCAGCAGGCTTGGAACCTGGCTAAAGCTGACCGCTGTTACAATCTCCCCAAAGTCATGACAGGTGAGGCCAACAATGCTACCTGGGTCTTGTGTATGGACCTACAGCAGGCTTTTCCAACCCCCAAGGTGTTCACAGGTACTGCCTTCTATAAGCGGAAACTGTGAACGTACAACTTTGACATCCACAACTAAAAGACCGGGCAGGCACACATGTTCATCTCGGACGAGGTGACTGCCAAGCGAGGAGCTGTGGATGTGTGCAGCTGTATTAATAAATTCATCACCATCCATGTACCAGAGGGTGTGAAGAAACTGTGCATATTTTCTGACAACTGTTCTGGCCAGAACAAGAACTCTGTGCTGCTGATGTACTACCTGTCCTTGATTCACTCTGGTCGCATTAAAGAAATAATCCATGTGTACTTTCGAGCTGGACACACATACATGGCTGCTGACCGTGATTTTGCTCTTATTGAGAAGAACATGAGGAGAGTTAACTGTGTCTTCACACCTGATGAACACATCAAAATCATCAAAAACACACGGCGAACAGGAGAGAAGGGCCTCCCTTTTACCGCGGTGACGATGCAACAAGAAGATTTCAAGGACTATGGATGACTGAAGTGCCGCATCACCAACCAGAAACCCATCCATTGCCGCTTCACTGACGCATGCAACTTCTGATTCACAGACACATACAAGCTTGGCTATGAAGTGGATAACACCTATATGAGTCTACGTGATGGTGGTGCAGAACGCGTGCAAGTTGTCAAAGGCAAAGGTGCCAAAGATGACACTTCATTCAACCTTGCCATGAACTCCCAGGATGTACAACAAACCCAGCCCTCTTGCCAAGCCCAAACTGCAAGATCTGCGGGTTATTGTGGATGATCTCGTACCTGCCTACATCCGTCGTAAATACCTGTACTGGGATGCAATCCAGGGCACACCTGACTCGGCATCTGGCACTAGCACCAACGAGGATGAGGAAGAGGAAGACCTGGACGACCCTGACCCCAATAGTGACAGTGATGATGACCCCTTGTGCCAAAGGGAGTTCTATGACTATGATTAAGTGAAATACCCAAGAAAAAGCCTTAGTGATAAGACAAAAATAAGAATAATATTATGAAAAGAAAGTAATTTTTTATGTAACAAGCAAGTTGTGTGTACATGTGTAAATATGAAAAAAATATTTTTTTCAGAAGTCCTTACAAGTGTTCCATTACATAACTTAGATGTAGTGCTGCTCTTGGGTGTCTGCCCTTTCCTCTCCTCCATCCTTCTTTCCTTCAATCCTCTTCTCTCTTTCTTTCCTTCAATCTTTCCTTGTCCTTCTGCCTATGGGTGACTTTACACTCCCTCTTCTGTCTTTCTTTCCTTCATTCATTCCTCGTCCTTCTGCCTGTGGGTGACTCTACACTGAGTGACAAGCCAAATGGTTTCCTGTACACCAGGAAACCATTTACTGTGCTGGGTAGTAAACATATAACCAAATTTTGGCACCTGGTGGTTTAGTGGGTAATTATGGTGCTCCAATAGGATTGAGCCGGTGAAGGTTTATATCCATGGGATGGTTGGGGTTTATTGTTCATTTAATGCCACTCAGAGATGAGTGAGGTTGGTCACTCTCATCTTAAATGTCAGGACCAACTTGCCCAGCTCTGGGGCAACATAGGATTGGATGATGAATGAATGAATGAATGAATTCCAGTTCAACCAATTCTGGGTAGAAATCATCATCCTGTTCTCTACCTTTATCCTTTTTCTTAACTCTTTCCATATTCCCTTTACAAAAGATGATACTCATCTTGCGGTAATTCTCACTTAGGAAGATAACTTCTACTTACAAGTTTGCATCTTCCTGCTACCCACCCGGTGACAGACAACACCCAGCTAATGATGCGTTGTATCAGCAGATTCTTCCACTAATTGGATGTATTTTATTACCTGGATAACACTTTTGCTTATACTTGCTCTACTATATTAAAGCATCGCTAAATTTAACCTAGTAAAGAGCCTGACTCATATAAAGATGCTATTTAGGTGTGGCCAGTTGCTGCCAAGGTGGCTGGCTCAGAGCAAGGTGATGGAATGTCCTCTTTCTCTGCCTCTGTGTGTGTGTGTGTGTGTGTGTGTGTGTGTGTGTGTATTTACCTAATTGTATTTACCTAATTGTGATATACAGGAAATGAGCTACGCTCGTGGGGTCCCGTCTCTGTTTCTCAATAAGTCAAATTTTGCCTTAAACTCATTTAAGTTTTTANCACACGCTAGCTCCATGCCCACACCCAGCCATCACTGTAATGTTCTGCTTTTACAACAATAAACATTTCAATCAATCAATTATCCTACCTGGCCTGATGGCCCTTTCCACTTCAACTATGCCCAGTATAAATGCACAGCTCTTACAGCTAATTCATTAATCTTGTAAAACTCTGCAATGTTCATCACTTGTTCTCCAGCATCTAAGTGCTTGAGAATATCCTGCTTCCCCTCCCCCCCCCCCAATAGTAAGTGGCACACACTTGCAAATGCTAACACACAGAGGGATTTTCTGTTGTTTGGGGGGCACTGTGGTTCAAGTAACACAAGATCATACAGGATTCTAATGTCTCAAGGGCAATACATGACTGCAAGAGTGAAAAGGGGAAGGATACTCTGAGCACTGTGTGCACATGCATCAAGCCCATGATGTCAACATCCTGTGACCACCACATCAATGAGCAGAATTTTTAACACTGAAGGTGGTGATCCAGTGTTCACAGCCACATTCTTCCTGCATAAACCATGGAATGGCCAGCATAAAAGGCAGAAGGGTAGGAAGAGACTGGGGGTTCTGTGTAAAGCATGCTTACCATGCCCACATAAAGCAAAGGCCAACTGTATATAAAAAGACCTATTTTAGGGCAAGTAAAATTTACATATCTGCATTTCAACATTTTCCAAATTAACTGATGGTGTCAAATACCACTTGTTCTTCACAGTGGGTAGGTGACAGACTCTGAAAGAAAATCAAGTATGAATTTACCCAATATACTTATTAAGAATTCTTTGAACTGGGTGAGTTCTGAAGAATTAAGGCTCATCAGTGCAATGACATTTTATTTAAATTTATTCCTGCTACCACCAGACAATTTTACTGAACTTAGACCACACCTCTTTTAGTGAAGGGGTCAGTGAAGGCTATATCTCACTCCTACCACTCAAAAAGGCTCTAGAAACATAGTGACAAAGTATACAGTATAAAATAAAATATATCCTCACACTGAAGTGGTCAAGCTGAGGAAAACATTAAGAATATGTACCTCCAATTTACACCACTGTACTAATAAACATCATACCTTCCAAGTGATGAACCTCAGCAACAGTGAAAAATGTGTTCATTATCACTTTCCTCCCATCTCCACCACAGTGAGCTGAGGAAGGCACAAGTTGTAGAAGGAACCTTGTACAAAATCCGAGAGTGGCTGCCATTTTACCCACTCTTTTTGCTGGAGTGATTTGTTGCTGGCTGCCACACCCCAAAAATGAGGGTCCTGGAGAAAAAAAAAAATTCCTCATCCTCATCCCCATCACAATTATCATCATCCTTCCAACTTTAATTCCCACCTAACAAATGAGGTGATGTTGAATCCAGATGCAAAAGAGGGCACAAAAACTGAATGGTCAAACAACACGCCCAGTGAAATGTACCAAACACGTCTGATTAGAGTTATAGAAACAACAGATGCAAAACCAAAAATGATGATGACCTAATAAATGAAGCCTGTGAAATCCTTTCTCCAAATCAAAGGGGGGAAAAAAAAAAGTAATTACAGGTGTTCCTTCCCTAATGTGGGCATTTTCTTCCACACTGACCTCACGTTAGGCAAATATTGCGTTAGAGGGACTCTTGAAAACCCCTATTCCTTCCGCACTCCTGCCCAAAGTCCACTTTTTCCCCCCTTGTGGTGCAAAAAAGCATTAATATAGTTATAAAAAATACATCAGGTCAACACAGGACTTTTTTATTTATTGTACTGTATCTTATATGAGGAGAAGAGCAGACACATGTCACTGCAGATGAGGTAGAGGGGGAGAACACACGATAAAATCCATCAAAGTCTATTTCACTAGCAACACTCCAAATATCACTTTCTAGGTCCTCCACAGCCCGCCCGGTTCAAATTACCACATTACGCTAACAGTGTCCGCGTTTGAATTTTTATTTCCTTCCGCAAAATCGTACCGTGTTACAGCAATATCGCGCTACAGCAAACCGCATTGGAGAAGGAACACCTGTACATCATATCATCATCTAATTCTGTGTTGCCCCATGAGGAGTGTAGCAGCCCAGGGTCAGGCAAGTTGGTCCAGGTGCTTAACCCCTAAACAGCAGATGGTCACTTTTGTGACGGTCGGGTGCAATGGATCATACCACAGGGCGTCACTTCTGTGACTCTGTGTTTTTTTTTTATTCGCCTGGGCTTTCAGGTGGTGACTTGTATCATCTAGCAGCACTCCCAATGTCCAACAATAGTCAGAGCTGCTAATGTCATCAGTACTCCCATCCATTGTTGACAATTTAGCCATTTTCCCCCATTCTAGACTCCCCTCCCAACCTCCCCTCCATTACCCTCTCGTGTCGTCTGCGCTGAGTAAATCTTCCCCGGATTTTTCCACTGTTTTCATCCATTGAAATGAGCCCTATGCTCTATTCTTATACAAAATAATATATATATAAAAAAAATAAGGTAAATGATAGTGCCATACACCTGGAATTGGCTAATTATCACTTGGCAACATCCAACCTGCACCCGTTCGCTAATTTCCCCTGCATTTTTTCCCCATGAAATATGCCGTATGAGCTACTCTCGTAATATAAATGTATATAAGCAAGGAAGGGAGAAGCCTGAGTGATATTTATATTCACCTGGAACTACCTAATTTATTGTGTATTGTCTAGATTTCCTACGACTTATTTCTTAGCATATACATTAGCAGCTGACATTTTCAACTCTTGGCTACATAGATACGTATTATACATTCAGTTTGCTCTCATCCTTCACCGTGAAATCACGTCGCAGTCGCGCCCCTCCATTTCTGCCGCTTTTGCACCCATTATAAAAGGCCCTGTGACCTCTACCCCTATTAAACATCGTGTGGGAAGCGGTAAAGGTCTGTAGATATATATAAGTGTAATAAAGTACTAGAAATAATAAAGTGTGAGTGTGTATATGAGTAAGAAATGACAGAATACCAGCGGCGAATTAGTGCGAGTGGGAGACTAGTACGCGCTCGTATTTTACATTTCTTTCACAGCGTTTTTTTTTTTTTTTGCGTATGAATTCCAAACTACTTGGAAATAATTGAATAGTGTTTCTAGTGTTAATATCTGGCAGTGGTATTCATATTACGGGAAGTCAGGAAGTGTAAAGTGGAAATTTAGTTACCCAACTTCAGAAATCTCCACAAGTCCTACGGTAGTCGACGAGTGCTGAAAAAAACATCCCAGGAGAAAGCTGAAGGTATGTGCCATATGCATACAAAATTATAATACTCTAGGACTAATAACTGATTTTTGGCAAATATTTTTAAAAAGTCAGTCGGAGCACGAATATCCCCGCGGGATGGGCACGGCGCGCCTCCGACAACCCCGCGGTTTAAGGGTTAAGGGGGTGCTGGCCTCAAAATATACGTAAATTTCTGGCACATGGTCGAAAATCAGCTAAATGTTTTAAAAATATGGCTGTGGTGGTGGCAGCACATACACTAAGTTTTATGGCTATATACAATTCTTCATACAGCGCTAGGGACTTTTAACTTGTTAAATGGCCATCCATGGGCTCGGGGTATTTAAATTTGGCTCTCCTGTAAAGTTTTTTTATTTAGTTTCAATTGAATATATCTCAGCCATTTTTTAACCAATTTTCATTTTTTTTTTCTTTTTGTCTGAGAGATATTTTTGAGGCAAAAAAGGTGGGGAGTCAAAATAAAACAAATTTTTGAGCCTATATTTTTTGTTTAATATTTTTCTTCAGAAATTTGATTTTTAACTGAGGTTTTAAATTAAAAATTCATTGTCCTTATCACGGGAGGGATACCAAAATAATTTATTCCCAGAAAGTGTTACAGAAGGCCACTGTTTTCATGGAGACTAAGCAAAAGATATTTGGTAAGTTCTTTTCAGCCATATAACATTTTGAAATTAATTGAAAATTTGCACATGATTCCTAGTTAATTATGGCATTACCGAATGGAAGGAAGTGATACTACAGAGAATAATAAGTTAATAGAACGGGAAATGATTAATAACTTTTCTGTGTCTGTAAAACTAATTCAGTTGTACCATCCAAGAGTAACGAGTGCCAGCACCCCCTTAAGATGGGAGAAACCAGCCTCAATCATCCCTGAGTGGTATTATGTACACAATAAACCCCAACCACCCCTTGGATGTAAACCTGCACAGGCTCAATCTGGTTGGTGCGCCTTAACTACCAACTAAAGCACCCGGCGCGATAATTTGGTTATATGATTACCACCCAGCATAGTAAATGGTTTCCTGGTGTACAGGAAGCCATTTGGCTTATCACTCAGTGTTGAGTCACCCGTAGACAGAAGGAAGAGGAAAGAATGAAGGAAAGAAAGACAGAAGAGGAAGGAAGGAATAAAGAAGGAAGAGATCGGGCAGTCACTCAAGAGCAGCACTACATCATGTGAGTATAAATAAAACATAATTTATTCATTTCATTCATCATCCAATCCTGTGTTGCCCCATGAGGAGAGCAGAAGCCCGGGGCTAGGCAAGCTGGTCCTGACATTTAAGATGAGAGTGACCAGCCTCACTCATCCCTGAGTGGCATAACATGAGCAATAAACCCCAACCACCCCTCGGATATAAACCTGCACCGGCGCAATCCGATTGGAGCGCCTTAATTACCCACTAAACCACCAGGTGCCAAAATCTGGTTATATGGTTACCACCCAGCATTGCAAATGGTTTCCTGGTGTACAGGAAACCATTTGGTTTGTCACTCAGTCCAGAGTCACTCACAGGCAGAAGGAAGAGGAAAGAATGAAGGAAATAAAGACAGAAGAGGGAGTGTAAAGTCACACGTAGGCAGAAGGACGAGGAAAGAATGAAGGAAAGAAAGACAGAAGTGGATGGAAGAAAAGAGGGATGGAGGAGAGGAAAGGGTAGACATCCAAGAGTGGCACTACATCGAGTGAGTGGATAATATCCTGATAAACCATTTTCATACTGTCCTACTGTATCCATATACTGTACTTAACTCCTTCAGAGGTAGGGTCCCTCCTAAGCTGAACACAATATTCTGGCAATAACTTTTCACTCTGAGAGGTCTCCAGAAGCTAAATAAAAACCATATGGTTGTACCAACAATGAAATGAAAATAGCACTGTACTGATGACCTTTAAAGAGGGGTTTGCGTTTCCAATAATGGTGTTACACTACCATAAAACAAGTACAAAAGTACCAGTTTCAGAAGCTTCAAGGCCTTTGATATGGTGTGATGTGAAAGAGTGGCATGGTGTGTTGTGGCACTGCTAGAGTCACTAAAGTCTACAGGAGAAAAACAACTTGTTTTCAAGTTGTTAGTGAGAGACAGACAGATAGAACTCCCCCTAGAGATGCTGCTGCATCTAAAAAAATATCTAAAGTATTGTATAAAATCTTCTTAACTTTCTACTGCAGTGCATTCTTGAAATACTCTGAAGTAAGCCTTGCCTCATAGTTTCTTGGACTTTTCTCTTTCTACTTTATATCATTAATAAGGTTTCCAACATACAGTACTTGCATGCGTTGGCCTTGGTCACCTAATGATGGCTCTCCATGCTGCTCAATTTCTAGTGGCCTCACCATTCAGCCCCTTCTCCCTGAAGTCACACTGTATGACCTCATCCCAGGTTACTTCTTCAGTTTGCCTCTCACAACTCTACCCTCAACATTCATATCTCTCACCCTCTACACGCAGGTGTCATCCTCCATCCGCTCCACATGCCCAAAGTATTTCAATCTTCTT
This sequence comes from Birgus latro, assembly GCA_018397915.1. NCBI lineage: Eukaryota > Metazoa > Arthropoda > Malacostraca > Decapoda > Coenobitidae > Birgus > Birgus latro. Next base: position 1,247 of record JAGKTI010038286.1, on the reverse strand, counting down.
CTCATCACAACAATAATACATTCAAGTGTCATCCTTCCTCTCAACTCTTCACTTGCAAGCCTAGCCCCCCACCCCAGGCCTGCCATTCAAGGATGTACAACACATCCACCTAATCATTATCTCTTTATATCTGAGGCAATATCTTCCTCCTTTACTGGCCAGGTCTCACTACTATACAGCATTACACTCCTAACACATGCTGCATATAAGGATTGCAAGCCCTTTCAATTTCAAGAGAGGCAACAGTTCCCTGACCTTCCAACCATTCCTTATTCTTACCACATACTACCTCCAGCCCCACCTCCAGCACATATCATATCCCCCAGAAAACAAAACTCCTCCACATACTCAAGACTCTGCAGCTAGATTAATCCTTACCCATCTCTCTGTCTTTGTATGCTCTACCCTACACACCAGACACACAAAATCTGCACACTGTAATTTTGCAGACTGTCTAACAACCACTAAATCTCTTGTCATCATCATCATCATCATCATCATCAACCAGACCTCCTTTCCCACCCTAGGGCAGGGTGACGAGTAGCAACATCCAGACAGCCCAAATTTGCCCAATCCAATGGGCCACACTTCCATTCACTCAACATTCAAGCCCTTGGAATTCTGGCTCTATCTGATACGCTAAAAACATTCATTGCGTTCCGCAGCTTCACATAAACGTACCCGATAGAGACAATCTCTTGTGCAGCCACTTATCACGAACACTGTATGAGATGGAGTTACTACCCACACCCTTATGGCACACTGCTCATGGCTACAATACCTCTCCTTTGATAGCACTGCCACCTGTCAGTGATTTTTTTATTTAACAACCTTTCCAACTGAGCTTTGCAGAATCACTGGAACTTTGGGCCTGATGCCAGCTTAAGAGTTTGAGGATTGGTTTTGCTTACATAACAGGTTTATTGGTCTAAGTTCAAGGCTAAGACAGAATGTAGTCATGGGAAACATTCAATGATCAAGTAAACAAATATTACAGCACTGTTAGTAAATATTTACTGATAATTTTATTGATAAAGATTCTTGGCTCGTATCTCTGATTGGGGTAAAAATAATCTCGTTGTTTTTAATGCATCAAAGACTCAGTTCTTACACCTATCAACCTGACAAAATCTTCCACAGGATTACCCACTAATGTTTAATAATGTCCAGCTCAGTCCTGCATCATCCTTGAACATGCTTGGGGTTTCATTCACTCGGGATTTATCTTGGAAAGAACATATTACGGG